>JAUZNJ010071812.1:0-16929 GCA_034780135.1 Jordanella pulchra | reverse complement strand
AATTTGTTCATAATTTTGATGTTTGAATTAGTAAATCTGCCTTTACAATATATTTCCAGCCTGTAACTTTATACCCAGCCATAGCTGAGATTCACCCTGGTAAGTAAAGCCTGTTCTGACATCTGATGAACTGTGTCATGCTGCCCATATGTTCCTTACCACTAAGGAGGTCACCCTGCTTTATGTGAAATTTAAAACCTAAAAACTTTGAAGGCTGGCTTGTACAGAAGCTATTAGACTAAATCTTATATCTAATTTGTAACCTGGAGAAGCAATTCGTTCAGGAGGAGACTCTGAAACCTAAAACCTTGACTTGCACTTTCTAAAAGTAGACTTTGGAGAGATCTGCAGCCTCTGCTTGTCACTGATTTAATTCATGTGCCTCCTGCTCCACAACACACTCAAAGAAAAGCTTAGAGCCAAGGTGGCCTATCTTGTTTTATGAGCTTTTCATGCACTCATCCGACGACTTTATTCCATTTTGTCACCAATAGTTGTTAACAGAGGTGAACAACATTGTTTGAATTATTACTACTGTGTGCAGTTTACTTGTGCCATTCTTGATTCGGGTGTTTCTCTGGCAGGATTGCTTGTTTTTCCTGGTCTTCTGGAGGAGTCGTCTAGTAATCTGTTATGCTTAAAACTAATTGGGTTCAATGTTACATGTTTGTTAAGCAAATATGCAGAACTTCTGTATTCTGCCGCTAGCAGATAGTTTAAGAGTGGATGCATTGAACCACAGCTTTTCTAGTAACCTGTATTATGGTGGGAATTAACTGTAAAGTAGAATTCACAGTTTAAGTTTTATATAGACCAATTGGTAATAAACCCTAAACAGAAACTGTGAGGAAAGAAATGTTCATTATAAAAGAAATGACATTATTAATGGAAATATCAGGATCAAAGTAACTTTAGGTTTTACTCTCTTAGAGTTTGTTTGAGTCTCCCACACTGTAACTTCAGCTCACAAACCACCAAGCCAGACCAGCATGTCCTGAGAACTTTATCTGGCTGAGAACTGCACACTGATTTTAAGAGGAGCCCAATGAATCTAAGTGATTAAGTCAAGCGTGTAAACGGAGAGGGGGAGCTCGGTGACTGGTGTGGAGGAACCCTGCAAGTCTGCGACCAGCTGCACCTGTCTGACTGCGCCAAAAGAGCAGGGTCTGACTGGGGCCCCAAGGTGGAGTTTGGCCAAGTGACTGTGGGAGAAAGAAAGCAAGGAAGGGAGGCAGAGCGACAGCAAGGCTGAATGTGAACCACTGAAGATCTCTCCCCCAGCATGCTCACTAAACCTATAAATAACTTTTAGGAGGTTTAAGGGGTATTAATGTTGATGTTGGTCACCTTGAGTAATGCTACCTATAAACTACAGAAAGCTGAACTCAGCAGAGGTGAAGCAAGGTGCTTATTTTGTTGTCTGTCTTTTATGAAAGCATAGATGACACTAATAAAGCATGTTATGTCGTTCATGTTTTAATATTTTTTTACATAGTACTTCTCAGAGTTGCAAAAACTTTGGTCGGTTTGTTTTTACATTTTAGACATTTTTAGTCAGATAGAGATCTCTGTCCGTTACTGGTTACGCCATAAAGTTGACCTGCCTCTTCCAGCAAAAGAAAAGATAATGGCTGCAACGTTTAAAGATGGTCACATGTATCATCAGCATATTTTTCATATCAGATTTTATATCAATGACCCAGTGTATACTCACTGAGGTAGGAGCAGTACTTTGATTTCTATTCTTTACAAAATAGCTCAGCATCCACGAGATAATACAGATATTTTCTAATCCTTTCTGCTAAAGGATTTCTTTCTAATTGACGTGACTTTGACTTGCTCCTGGAAACGAAGAAATATATATTTCAAATCTAAACAATTCCTTTGTACTTCTGGCTGTATGTTAACTTGGAATAAGCCACATTGATAATGGGTTGTTCAGTTTGAATTGTTCTACACAGAATCCATCTGGAAAGGCTCCTGTGGAAAGGATATTCAGTACAACTCTTGATTGGGTAAAACACATAGCAGCCACTCGCTCACATGTCAGGCTTTTAGCCAATCACAGCATTAGCAGCAGCTGTTATGCATCATATGTGTGTTTTGTATTTACTAACCATTTGTATATGGTGTGTACTTCATCCACGATAGTTCCAATACTGTTTTTCTTGTAAACCTTGGATTAAAGCATGTCTCTCCATTTAGAGCTGAGCAGCTATGACTTTGGGCTCCCAAATCCCAGCTGGTAATCGCTGCTGAGAACATTTTCATCATTTTCTTCCAAGTTTTACATTAATAATGGCCAGCTCTTCAGCTTCAACCACTTGGTTGTCCATGGGAGCGACTCAAAGAGGGATGATTATAACAATAAGATTCCTCTGCAGCTTAATGATTTGTTTCACTAGTAGCGTTAACTGATAAATCAAACTCTTGCCAAATCTGGTTAGTAGGAACCCCAAAACATCTTTCCCATCCACAAAGGAAGAAATCACATCCTTTGGCTCATTTTCAAAAAAGAAATTAAGGGGTATTCCAGCTAAAACAGACTGCATATAAGAGTCTACAGGTCTGTCCATCAGCACAGCCATGTTTGTTTTGCTTCAGCCTGCTGCTTCTGGTGGATGTCATACACGTCACTGCATTTCGTACTGGTCAGGGGTGCAGCAGTCTCAACAAAGACCCCGGGACTTCCCTCTCCACAGACACCTCCTCCAGCTCTGCTGGGGGAAGCCTGAGGCGCTCCCAGGCCAGCTGAGAGACATAGTCCCTCCATCATGTCCTGGGTCATCCTCTGGGTTGCCCAGAGGCCTCCCCTCCTTGAACCACCATTTTAATGTGGTCGAGGGTTTTGAGTGCCCTAATGATGCCAGAAGCTATGTTATCGAGTGCTCAATGCTCTTGGTAGGATCTCCCAAAGCAAAAGGGGTCAGAGTGACAGGCCATACAAAGAGCAGTTCAGACACCCCCCATGAAGACCAGTAAATCATGGCAGGTGATGTCAGTATGGCAGAGCCTGGACCCCACCTGGAACCAGGCCCGGGGTTGGAGTTTGTTGCCGAGAGCTGGGTGGTCGGGTTCTTCCTTGTGAGACCCAGCCGGGCCCAGCCCGAAGGAGCGACGGGAGGCCATCCCCCAGTTGGCCCACCACCTGCAGGGTGAACCATGAGGGACCAGTGCAGAGAGGACTGGGTGGCAGTCAGAGGTACATACCTCAGCGACCAGATTCCTGAACACTTAAACTGGCTCACTCACATTTTGTTTCACAACATTTCTGTATTTGGGGCTAATGCATCTACTGGTATCTGGCAAGGTGTACCTTTGGGAGTCTGTGAATTCACAAATCTCACGACAATTCATCTTGCTTGCTTTTTGCTTCAGGTTTAGGAAAAGTGTAAAAAGGACTTCTGGTTTGCTTTCTTTCTGGATTCAATCCTTAACAGATCTCCTGTGAACATATTCCTACACCTGAGCTGTGACTGTCTGCCATTTTACCCAAGTTATCATGTGCCTTTGACACTTTTCTGATTAATGGCATTTTTTTTTTTGCCAAGCTAGAGGGCTTTGGCTGACATTCACAAGTCATTCTGTTTACAATCATGCATTGTACAATTTTCATTATAAACTTTATCTATGAGGTGATGTTAAATTACTGTTAGATCTTTACACAATTTGGCACCTTAAGATCCCAATTTAAGAGCACAGAAAAGCAATCAGAGAGCGCAGACCTCTGCCAAGCAGCTCATTCCCCTGACATATTGTGACCTCCACCTTCACACCTGACCCAGATCATTACCAAAATGTAATCATTTGTCAATGGTTATCATAAGCCCCTTCTGTGAGAACTTGAGCAAAATTTGCCCAACACTTTTCATGTTATTTTGAAAACAAACAGACGAATAAACAAACGCCGATGAAAACATAACCTCCTTGGCGGAAGTAATAAAAACATTTAAAAACTGCCTTCAGCTGGATTCTGAAGAGACTAAAATGAGCAAAGGTCCCCGTTAAAGACATTTAGGTTGTTATTATCGAATACATTTTGCCATTAAATAATTTTCTGACCCCAATGTATCATTAAATAAACAAAAACTTGATAAAAGGAAGACCTGAAGTAAGAAAATGTAAACTTTATTGCATCATTCTACAATCTCAAATTTACAGAAAAGAAAAAAAAACATATGCAATGGTGCAGTCCTTGTACTCTCATTGCTAATACTGCAATAATCCAGAAGCATGAATTAGTCTTACATTTTTAAAGTTGGCACATTAACAAGGCATTTGATTCGATCCATTTGTTGACGAAAGGAATAACACATAAAAGCTCTTCATGCTTTTAACGTACTCTCATAGGAACTAAAGAACTGCTCTTCAGAAGGGCTGTGGAAAATCCATGTGCACATTGTACATTCTGCTCTGTGAGAGATTAAGACATCAGTGTGATCACAACATGCTTCGCTGCTCTAAGACATTTGGTGAACTGACAAACTTCAGTAGACCTGAGTGTATTAGCTGATACAGTATTGCTATCTGTTCAGTTCAGTTATATGGAGACAAAATGTGTGTTATATTACTGCTAGCCAGATAAGATTGTTTTGCAGAGTGCAAATCAAACCTTGCCAAAAACCACTATCTAGCATAACCAAGTAAAAATATACAGCAAGTAATCGCAAGGTAAAAAAATGTATAAATCTAATCAGAGCATTAATTCAGAATAAAAAATACCAAAGAAAGTAATGGATGTAAATGCAGACAATCTACCATAACTGTGACAAAATGTAAGGTCAAGATAAGGATGAGAACAAAATCACAGAAGCTACATTTGATGTTATGGATCCTATCAACCAATTTCCAAAGATTAACCAACCAATAGTTCTAACAAAAATAATAGATTCTTAAATAGTGGCTCTCAAAGGGAAATTTACACCATGAAAGATCATTTTTAAACCTTCTTCTACCAATAATGGAACAAATATCCTTGTAATTCAATAGAAACAAATGTTTTTCTGTTCAAAAAGAAAATGTGCAGTAGGTTGGTTTCATAAGCACTTCATCAACCATAACATAACAGTTTTTAATTCAATTTGAGCCTTCAGTCCTTGTATGAAGGTGAACAGGATGCCACTTTATGACTTAACTACTAATTAACCACTGATTATATTTAACTTTCCCTCATTGATGGAAGTAAATGGGTTAAGGAAAACGATGAGCGTGGTATAGCAAACCTTGACTGAGTGAGCTGGCTGTGCTGTACTCACAGTGGGAACTGACACACTCTATGATGACTACTGTTGTGATTAAGGAACTACTGTAGACAGACACCTGACTTTAACACAGCGACACTCTTGCCTGAAAATGTTTCATATACAGAAAGTGTAATAATTTAAACTTTAATCAATTTTTGCTGCTCTTTTCCACTGGACTCGCATTCATTTGACAATTCAATTCAACTCCTGCACTGTGCAATCCCAGAGTAATGTAAAAGTCCTCCCCCTGATCTCGGTTATGTTCAGAAGTCCCTTCATTAGAAAAGGAGCTAATATTTACCAACCCTGCATTGCAAGTGATAGGTCAGACTGTTAGGACACAACGTTTGAGAAGTGGGTAGCTCTGTAGTGGGTAGCACTGTTGCCTTACAGCAAGAGGTTTAGGGTTCAATTCCCGACCCAAGGTCTTTCTGCATGGAGTTTGCATGTTCTCCCCGTGGATGGATGGGTTCTCCCTGGGTACTCCGACTTTCTCCCACAGTACAAATACATGACTGGTTATCCCATCCTTGTCCACTGATGTGTGTGTCTACTGTTCATTGTTACATACCTTGTGGCTTAACCTTCTCTGCAAAAACTAGCATTCAGCTGCAAATGAACAAATATTCAATACATTTCTCTATAATGGACAGCAGCTGGGTACCCATTAAGACTGATGCTGGAAATGAATTAAAAATGTTATTAATTAATGGTTGCGCTCATCTATGCACAGACTATTGCGGATTGGCTTGGTTTAAGTTGAATTGTACAGAATGTTTGTCACATTAAAGGCAGAAAAAATAAGATTAATTATCTTAAATTTCTTTACATGTTTTATGTCACAGAAAAAGGGATAAAATCTGAGCTTTGAATATATATAAAAAAACCTAACAAATAAGCAGGTTTTAAACCAATGCAAAGTTTTAAGCTTTGACTCAGCTCTTATAAAAGAGCATTTCGTTAATAGACCAAAAGAAGGGTAACAATCTAAAACGGTACATTCAGTAGGTAAAACTTGATCTAAATGTAGAAATAGGTACAATTAAAACAGTGGCTTGGCATCAAGTACATGGGGATACAGTACTAAGGATTTCCAACAGGGTTGTATCAACTAAGCTAACTGTTCACTAAAAAAAGAAAAATGCTAGTTGATGATGGATTGTTGTGTCAAACAACTTAACAGAGCAGTGAACATCAAAAATCTGAGGTACATTCATAGAACACCAGCCCTTCAGCTCTTTAGGTTCAAGTAAAAGCCTTTTTTTTCCAATGATTGAGCAAGTCCTTCAATACCACAGTGCTAATGTACAATTTTGTAGCTTGTTTGCGTGATCCAATTTTGTCTTACTAAGCAGTTCCCTTGAAAACAGCTCTTTCAAAAAGTTTTCCTGTATTTTTCCATTTCTTCATTTGGTCTTCTTGAGAGATTCTTTTAAGCCAACAATGCTTTGTTCCTCTTTATGAAGACGGCCAGCAGCAACTAAAGTTTTAAAGACTGTTGAAAGGCAGTACGTAAACACACAGATCTCTCAGGAACTATACACAGAAGAAATATGATTGAATAAAAAAATATAAGCCCGGAAAATCAGCCAGGAGGTAACACTGATTAGTATTAAAAAGAAGGAAAAAAAAAAGTGTCACAAAGAGAAAAATGCAACATTTCCAAACTTTAAAGTGCAAGTATAAAAAAAGTCTCTAAATATCTCAAGTCAGACCTCAAGACATTGTCAATGGTCTTTAGTGGAAAAGTGCAAGTTGAGATCAGAACACTTTTAGAAGTAGATTTTTTAAGAATTTGATTCAAAACAGTAAGTCGGTCGACTAAGTCAGGTCTCAACTTCTCCGTAAGAACACAGCTACCTCCTCCAGAGGTACAGGGTAATCCTGCAGAAACGTCCCGCCATCAAACACCTGCTCACTCTGGCTGTCCTGCCACTGGAAGCCCCCATCTGGTAAATAAATATCCCTCTGGACTGCACCCTTCTCCACCACTGGGGCCACCAGGACCTGAAAACACAAGAGTTCAAACCAGTTCATTTCACCAAAACTGATCATGTTGCCAAGTGGAAGCTGGATGGGCATCAGGGATGAAAAAAAAACGGATCGTATCACCAGTCACCTCATCTCCGATGAGAAACTGGTCGTCAGTGGTGAACGTCAGGGGGTCGCTGGGACTGAGCCACCACATGGGTCTGTAAATGGGGTTTCCCGTCTTCTGCCACTCCATTGCATACTTCTCTATCAGTGGAACCACATCCCTCTGGTGCTTTGTGATATAAATCTGGGTCAGATTTAGCACCTGGAAGGTTGAAACAAACCACAAACTATGATGTATTTCTTTAGATGGTAAGATATTGGTTGGTAGGCCAACATGTGGTATAATTGAAGTACATGGAAAATTATTAATATCCAGAAAGTCAGATCTGCACTCTTATTTATCTTCTTTACATAGTTGAAACAAAATGCTTAATATATTCTTAAAGTTGCCTCGGGAGTTTTTATGCTTTTGAATGATCCATAGTTTTTTGCAACATCTATTTGTTACGGACCCTGAAGAGGGAATCAGATGAGGTTTCGGACCATCCTGAAATCTAGTTGAATACCCCTTCACAAGAGGCTGGATGTTTGAAACTTAGACTGTCTTCACCCCAGAGCCCTCCCTAATTGCTACACTATTCAGTGTTTCAGCTCACAGTTCCCTGAGGGATGAATTAAATGCAAAGGACAAATCTCTCCACAGTGGCACTATAAAGGGATCTTTCCATGGCGCCGGAATCTGTTCACAGGAAAACAATCATTTGGTCGTTTCTAAAAAATCTGGCTTACAACTTAAGCCATGAAAGGGGAGACGTATAAGAAACGTGGAAAAAAGTGCTCTGGTCTGATGAGACAAAAATGGGACAATGGGAAAGAGAAAAAGTGGTATGAATCTTTTAGCGAACTCCTGTGCTTGGTAAAATCGTGCCTCTTTATTGGCAGCTTTATCCTTACAGTGGCTCTACTGTCCAAGCCTTTCTCTAGACTTCCTTTAGCCAAACGACTGTAGCATTCCTAAAAGGGTCACATCCTCCTCAGTGTCCCGTGACTAAAACCTAATTTGACCACATCTATTAAAAAGAAAATGTATTTTCATGAGCTCGGGATTGGGAACATTTGGAATGAGCTTGAACTGCTGCCCAGGTTTGAGTGAATCTTGCTGTAATTGAGAATCCAGGCGTATGTGTGGCTTTGAGGTTTTTCGCTGCTATGTGACTCCGCTGCAGTTGTTGCTTTGACCTGTCTGTGACTGTTTAAAGTCTCGCAGATTCTGGAAACAAAGGTGCACTGAAGTGCAGTAAAAAAAATGGCCATATTAAAGTTATTTACAACATGTATTTCAGCAGACTGTTTTTCACCAAACGTCATCTCGGTCTCGCTTTGTTCGACTTTATAAGCTAAAGGCTGAGTTACATACCAAAGTGGAAAATTTGCTGTTGTCTAATGTCTAGCAGAACTGTCCAAAAGCTCTATTTTTATCTCTGTCACGCAATACAAGTCGAAACCAGCACATTTTTCCTCATCAATCCCTAACTTCTACTGATACCAAAAAAAAAGTTCTAATTCTGTCGTAATTGTCAATCACTATTGGACACACAGAAAAGTTTTATTTTTTTGTCAGAATTTGCTTTGGAATGATCATTCCAGCTGAGGTGGCTCTAGAAATGATAGCATCCATAAATTCAGAGCAGGGATTCTAATTCAGAACAGATGGACTCTTAACCACAGGTGACTAAGATAAGAAAAGACTGAAGGATAGAGGGTGAAATGGACTGAAACAGCCTCTAAAAACAAAAAAAAAAACAAAAAAAAGCTTTCTTTTTTTTGAAGAACCTGAGCTCTTGTACTGCGTAAGCAAAACGTCATGATCCGTCACCAGAGATTGCAGTCCTTGTTTTCCTGCTGTGCTAAGAGAATTTCTAGTTTTTTATTTCCTGTGGAGAAAAATAGGATGGTACCACAAAAGCATCATTGAGAACCTCTCGTAGCAGAACTCCCAGTAAAAGACCTTCCTAACTGTGTTTTTTTAAAGCAGTTTGCATTGTGTCCTCATCCTTTATGTGCCAGTTGCACCGCCCCTCTACTCACACTTCAAAAATTACATCGATCACACATCTAAGGGAATTAGAAAAAATAACTTCAAGCATTGTGTTTAATTTGTATTCATTTCTACTAATTCTTATGATTAGGGCTTCAAGACAAACATGTAGCTTCTCCAAAAATTTCAATTCTAAAAAAAAGATCAATTAAAGAGATCATTTTTATGTAGAAATTGGATACCAGTTTCTTAAAAAAACAGACCCACTCTAAACTTGGTCACAGCTCATTTTCGTGTAATGGTGTTCAGCCTCTGGCTCTGCTGGGGTGTAAAGGAAGTCATTTGTATTTCCGGGTCTGGTGTCTCTTAACTCTCTATTGACACCACTCCATAGATATGCTCTTGGGTTTAGGTCCAATCAGTTTGCTGACCAGTTAGACATAGTGATACAAACCAGGTATCGGTACATTGGCAGTCTGGGCAGGCACTGAGATGAAAATCTCCATTAAGCTTTGCCAAAGACATTTCCTGGTAGAGATCTGTGCTCACTTTGGATTTGATAAATCACAGTGGACCAACAAAGTGGACCACCGAGCAGGGAGCCCAGGTAAGATGACAGCAAGTTTTCTCTGTTACTAAAGTTTGTTTTTACAAAAAAAAAAGCAGCAGCTGCTGCCTATATCCTCTGTGTACACCAAGCTCTTTATTTTTATTTTTTTCAGTTCTCTCAAAGCTCTAGTTAATCCTACCAATGTGCAGCTTCTCTGCCTTACTTTTTCCTTCCACTCTACTTCCCACTGATATGCTCTAAAAACAATAACCTTTAGTTGTTTATCCTTCTTGCAGAAGGTTTCAGTGACTGTTTCCCGGAGAGGAGTTAGGTCAACAGTTTTATTCAAGATCATCAATGTATACAATATAGTGTATACATTGTGTTCTACATGTCCATTTTTAATATATCACTCCAATGACTCCTTATAGGATCGTTCTGTTTTTAATTGAATTACTGATAACAGTTAATATGTCAGTCATATTCTAACTCATTGGGATGCACACATAAAATACACATAAAACCTGAAACCTAAGCCGTTTGATTGACTAAGAGCATGGTTGGTTGACAGGTGCGCGTACCTGGTCATCGCTATAGATCCAGGGTGGCGTATGGAAGCTGATGACAGGAAGAAAGGCTGCTATCTCCAGCCACCTAATAAACAGCTCCTTATCCGTGACCAGGTCTCCAGACAGAGAACCTCCTAAGAGAAAAAAAAGCATAAAACCAGTTTTAGAGCTGTTACACCTCATGTAACATAGAGCTTTTAAAATACTGATTTAGATATAATGTTATAAAACATTTAAACTCTATAAAAGTTGGGCAAAAAAATAATTACAAATACAAATTTACAAAAATAATGCCTTAAATTTTCTCATAAAGGCAGAACCCTTATAATCTTTTCAGTCATAGGTGGGGGGGGACACGGCAACGGAAAACATGAAGGACTTGGATTCCTTAGCACAAGCATTGAGAAACATTCATAAAAATCACCAGATTTAAAGTTTTCTCTTTTTTTAGCTGATGGCTTTTTTTCCAGTTCAAAGAAAATTGTTTCCTGGCTTACAAACCACCATCAGGAATTTAGAGAAGGACTGCTTCATTGGGTTATTTGCAAGTCACAGAACGTTTGTGAATTTCATAAAAACGTTTTTTTTTTTTGTCGAGTTTTAGTGTTATTAAGAGGGTTGTTGTATTACCTACTGCATCAGGAATGAGGAAGTTATATCCAACCAAAGCATGGTGCAACAAGGAGGGAATGATTGCCCTCAAACCCATTGGACTCCAGTCAGACTGCAGGGGTGCCATCTTCACAAACAGAGGCTTGTGGCTCGACCTGCAAGTTTTATTATAAATAAACCCTGAAATAAAAAAATATAGTTGTCATACTTACATAAAGAGAGTGATGTTTACCTGGTTCCTGCTGTTATGATGGTGGAGTCTCCTATGCTGGTACCCAGATCAGCCAGAAGTTGAATGTATTTATCTCCACTCAGAGCCAGCGGTGGTTGTAGGGCCTGATCCTCAAACAGATTCCCTTCTCCTCCCTCCAGCATGATGTACTCCATCCCTAAATGGGCCTTCAGGGTCTCCACTCTGTCCAGGAACCAGCTCACAGCAGCTGGGTTAGTAAGATTAAGCTTTACGCAAAACTTTCCCCGCCACTGGCTCATTACAGGGATCTGGGTGAAACGACCAGGAAAACAAGATTTTTGATGTAAGTTTTTTTAATCCTACTTTAACATACATCAGATACAGCATTAAATAAGATCAACATATGACCTTAATAACCATCGGTGCTTTCATTTTAATAAATGTGGATGTGAAAAAGCCGCTTTAAAAATCATCTTTTTTTTTTTCAATATCTTGGATCAATTTCATAAGTGATTTGTTTTTGATTTATAAACAAACAAGATCAACTAAATCCTTTTAGGTCAGTTTAGCCCCTTTTTAATTTGAACTACTGTGTTCTACCAACAGCATAAGTTATCGTTATGTATTCATGTAAATGTTTTTTTAATTTAGCAGATTTCATCCAAAACCAACTTGAAAAAAGGGACATAACAATGCAGTTAATATTAAAGCTTCTTTACCCATGGTAGTTTAAGATGTAAAATATTTGCATTAAACCTACAAGTTTGGTGAAAAAAGGAAAGCAAAAATAAAGCGTTTATAAAAAGCTTTATTTATCCTTTTTTATTTAAACAGAATGTCTGTATTATTGGTCCATTAATAAAACTGATCAAACTAAAACCCTTTTTATGATTGCTACCTTCATTTTTAGGATTATTTTGACAACTTATTGCTGAAAAGCTTCAAATCTTTTATATTGGTTGGCCTCCATGCCATTATCAAATCTTTAGCTTCCTCCATAGATTTATTGTTTAAATTCCACATTGTATTTGTTTACTGAGTCATTTTATTTGGGATTGATTTACAAAAAAAGACAACAACCAAAGAAAAGACATCAAAGAACCAAGGATTAAACCAACTGGCACAAACAACCGGCACACAGTGACACAAGTCATGGAGGATATATGTTTCTACTTCTTGGTTCTCACCAGCTTCCCCTTAGTGGCTGAAGGAAGACTGAGCCAGTAGTCCTCTGTGCCATCGGTGAGGGAGGTGTGGAACTGCTTGGTGTCCACACCCAGGAAAGGGGACAGGGTGATGGAAATGTTAAGAAGCTTGACAAGTGGGAGGTCCCTGGTCAGTCTCTTGGACATCCCCCTTTTCCTGCTGTTGAGGTAGTCATGGTCCTATGGAGAAGAACAGCGAAGCTGAATGAAGCTTTTCCATCAGACATGTGGGCTATCTCCAACACCGACAATAAACAGTTCAGATTAACTATGTGTGCAACCACAGCTCCTAAAAATAAAAGAAATGTTTTATTCCAAGATATATATGAATTTGGGGAACAAATAACAAACTACCCCTTACAGTGTAAATCTTAGATTAGTTGTGTTAATTACAAAAAAGAATTTAATCATATAGCAGGTCCTCAAGTTTGTCTATCCTGCAGTTTTTGCATACCTGCTTCAATACCTCTGCAACAAAAGGCCAATGACCACCTCGAAAAGTTTAGCAGAGAAGTTCATTTCTTTTAGGTGTGTTGAAATAGAAATCCATGCAAAAGCTGCAGGACACAGTGACCTACACCTGTTGTATAAGAAACTGTATTGGATTTATTGTATCCATATCAGAACAAACGAAGAGGATAGCAGTATGAAAATGCAAGGAAACCTCAGGTTAGTCATTTTTCTCTACACTGAAATACTAAAAAAGGGATTCTAGAAACGTCTTGCTTACTAACTACAGATATGTGCTTCTCCTCCCATGTTCTACCTCCTCTCATTGTCCTTTCACACCCAGTGATCAGTACCAAGGAACAAAAAGCCTACAGCATTGCGTATTTACAGTACAATGATGGATCCATGAACTCCTCGTCTTTCTGCTCCGATGTAAAATCCCAGTTGGATCACAGCATCGCGCTGGTGTCAGGATCAGCTACCAGAGTTGACCTTGGCATAGATCCTGTTTTAATCTCAGCACATCCAGTTCTTCGCCATCATGCAGTTACCGCACTCTTAGAAACCTGAGATCCTTCCCAGCGGGAGGCTCTGTTTATCTTCTCTCAGCTTTGTTTGTTTTGTAAGGGAACATCACCAGGTATTGACAGGGATCCACTTCACTGAGGCGTACGTTTCTGAACCATTTGGAGCAACACTCACAATATGTAGCTTGACTGACATGAAACATAACATTCAATGCAAATATAACTCATGTAGTCTTAACCTGAAATTATTGGTTTGGTTTCAGTTTTTGTCAGATAACAGTACTTCAACATGAAACCAATAAACCATTTTGACATTTAACTGAACCTGTTCTCCCTTCTTTGTTCCAGGTCCACTTAAAATAATGAATGTGAACATTTGCTTTACCCTGTGATGCTGCCTTCCATGTTTCAAAACCAAAAATAATCCAAAAGGCAGCAACAGAAAAATATGTTGTTGATTTCCAGCAAAAAATAAAAACTGGACAAAATATGACTAAAAATATCTTACAACTTAATAAAAACAAAAGTGAACTTAATCTGCTGTTATAGTCACCATGAGTTAGTTTCAAACTAACTTAAATACGTATATTTTGGCTACAAAATAAAATAAAACAAAAACTTAAGTAAAATTTACATGAATAGCCACAACACCCAGCGATGTGTGTTATTCTATGACTATACAATAGTACTGTGTGTAGTAATATAGTGTGTTGCTGAGTGTTTTTGCTGCCTGATTTTAATTTAAACACATTTTTCATAAATACTGTTTATGCAGACACCTTTAAAAATGCATAGAAAATAAGTTTCTCGATTTGTAAAAAAAAAGGAAATATGTATCAGCCTATTATCTCAGTAAACTCATCTGCAAGCAAATATATAAGCAGCAGGACCAAGACAAGATTTAACTGAGGAATATATATCTGTATTATTCTAATCAAAGATATCTTTATTAACTCGGTTAACCTCTGCTGTAGCAACATATTGATGCTATTGTAAAAACTCACACAAAAAACACTAGTTTGAATAACCCCCACCCCCCAGTCACTCCAAATGCCACATAAAGGTATCAGACACCTAAAACCAACAAGTCTGTGTTCATATAGAAAAACGTTTTTTCAGTAGTGAAATTAAATCTTTAAATGATTGTAAATTGAAGTGTGCTCATTTTCATGTCAAAAATTTAAATTAATTTCATTATATAGGTACCAAACAAACAGTAATCTTTTTAAACAGAAATCTGAACAGGATCTTTTTAAATTCCATTTATATCTAATTAACATTTTTGCCAAACAGATTTTTATGGAGCTATCCAATAAAAGTTTTGCAGTATCTATACAGTTAAAGTTCTGAGACATATATGGAAACTTAATTCGTCCTTTTTGAAACCTATTTGATACTTTAAAGCGTTAAAAGTCTGGGGCAGCAGTGAATGCACAGAATGTACCATTTCTGAAAGGAGGGTGGTGGAATGTTCATTGAGGCTGATGACTCCCTCTCCCAGCCGGTGTCTCCTCAGACGATTAGAGAAGGTTCTCAGTTCCCTCTCCACTTTCGGCCCTGTGTCTACGTTGCTGAGGAACTTCCAGAATGGCAGCCTGATAAACACACAGAGGCAGTTTATGACTCAAGAAGAGAGAAAAAAAATCATATCTAGTCTTATCTTTATAGAAACTGAACTCACCACAACGTTTTCATGTTTGGAAGCTCCCTGCTGAACTCAGAGAATTGTTGAACGGCTTCCTGATGAGCAGCTTTGACGTTGTGGGCCACACACACAGTATATTGGAGAGGAAGGCGCTCCATACTTGGCACAGACTTCAAGCAGAACTGCTCTCTTCTGTCCACCCCGAGCTGCATTGGGATATCAGGGGACACAAGAACTGTGACTCCTGCATGGTGGAAAGAAGAAAGCAACGGAGCTTATTAGTTTACGGCATCATTATAGTCAGAAATGAAGAAGTATAATACGTACTCATTGTGTAAAACAAAGCTCAGAAACATAATAGTTTTTTTGTTTGTTTTTAGTGTTCTAGTTGACTTCAAACATACGTGAGATGGTCTGTTGCAGATTCCACATCTATGACATAATGTGTGAGTGTTAGTAAGACCTGGATGAGCGTGGCAGATAGAGTACTGTGGGAGGTAGAGAGTGGGCTGTGCCAGCTGATATCAGATGTAAGAAAAACACTGCCTGAGATTGGCTGTGGCAGCAGTGCGCTGCTGGAGGAGTTTGGCAGCAGGTTCCACTGCACAACTAGGACAGAGGAGTGTGGAGTCAGGTAGTTTGGAAAGTCCCTCTGCTAGTAAAAATCTATTGGTAGAATGGCTTAATAAACTCTTAGAATGGTTGTATGCCTTGCATTTCTGTTCACTCACTTTACTCTGATACCATAAACAAGCTGTAGTGCAGCAATTTGCATTTAGAAGTCAACAAAATAGAATGAAATTATTTTTTTGTATAAATACCATGAACACAACAAACTCCCTATTGAGAAATTGAACCCAAGTGCAGCCTTACCCAACTGTGTTGGCCTCTGCTCAGCAGGCATTTGACATTAATGTAATGTTTAAACAATGATTTACCCCAACGTTTGGTTACCATTGGATTATGATGAGCAGATGTTGGATATTGTTTATTAGCCAACACAACTTGAAACCAACTAAATTACAACATCAGATTAATGGTAATAACTTAAGGTTTAACTGACGTTAGCTTTTGACGTTGTATCAATGTTGGCTTTTAGTTGTTCAACATTGATACAACATTTACAGCCATATCCAACCAAGAGCCAACATTAGTACAGCGTAGTGTGTCTGCTGTGTTATTGATAAACTATTGTTTATTCATAGAAAGAACTGATGTAAAAAAAACAAACAACCGCCACAGGATAACCATAACTGTCTGGAAACAGCAAAGCAACTGGAGCACATAGAAACTGACATGAAAGACACTGACAAAGGACAGCCTGCAAAGAAGGTGAGGAAACCAGTGGGTTGTTAACAACTGGGAAGGCGGATAAGTGGGATGAAAACCAAGGTTGGCTAAACTGATGAATGTAAGACAGTTTTGGAAGAACCTAAGCTATGAAAGCCTTGAACGTAAAAAATAGGTGTGAAAAGGAAACAGGACGCCTGAGCCAAAACACAAAAGGAAATGTAAAACACAAGTGAAAAAAGAAAAAAACACTAACTACCATGGATTCAGAAGACCAACGGGTGAGGAGAGATATAGAGAGATATAGAGCAGGGTTACTTTACAAGGTAGTATCCCATGCCCAGGTTCTGAAGGATCTACACAGACACCACAGCCCATGACAACTATTATTTGTAAGAGACATCGCCATTCCATACGTGGCTGGGGTCTCTGAAAAACTAAGGAGGATCTTTAACCAGCACCGGATCCCTGTGCATTTCAAACCCGGTAACAACCTTAGACAAAAACTGGTCCACCCCAAGGATAAGACACCCAGAAACAAGACTGACAATGTGGTTTATGCTATTCAGT
>JAUZNJ010071801.1:0-25563 GCA_034780135.1 Jordanella pulchra | reverse complement strand
AACAGTCCATTTTTTCCCTTTCAACCATGCCTGCTATCAGCAGTAAAATGTTGTTTCACTTGATGAATTTCCTTCAGTAAATATTCACTCAGCTATTCAAAACATGAAGGGGTGCCAATAATGGTGAGCAGGACTGTAAAACACACATGCATGCCACACCTTTCTTTCACCTTTTTACCTTTTTATTTGTAAAAAAAATAAAACCACACATTATTTCAGCCCCATTTTACAGTTATGCACTACTATTATTGATAAAGAGTTTTGTTGTTGTAGCCTTTCTAAAGTAATAAAGTTTAGGGAATGTGAATACTTCCCTTAATGACAATGTGCAAAACCTGTTCAAGAAAAGTCCTCACCTGTTTGGGGGAATTATTCCTGATAAACTCATCGTAAATGCTCGCTGCGATCTGTGTCCGTTTCTCTTGACTGTCAGATGTCTGATATTCTCTACAGGCGACCCAGAAATCAAGATTTTCTTCACAGAACTCTTTCTTCAAAAAGTCCCGAAACGCCCTTTGTCCACCTTTTACAGAAAATGAACAGAGCAGCTTTATGAAGACAGCAGTAGCCAACCATGACATTACTTCTGAAATGCCTGAAAGCAGAAGGAAATTACTTTTCTTGGAAAGGACTGTCTCAAGAGAGTCTCCCAGTATGTTTGTTTCATAGGTTTTCTCTCTGCAAAGAGGATAAAATAAATGTATATGTTTTTTTTAACATCACATTTAAAAGAAAATCGTTTGAAGGCAATATTATTTGCAGTAAGTACATCTGTGACAATAGACTGCTTAGAAAACTTAATTCAAGACACACATCTCCACACAACGATTGTAGATAGTGAAAAACTGGAGTACAGAAGATATGTACAAGTCGCACACGAAATAGTTAGCCTTAGGCATCCCTTAAGGTATTCCAAATTTACTGCACTTACATTTTCCTTGTGTCCTTAAGGACTGTTTGTGACTTCTTAAAGAATCCATTCATTGTCAAACTGAATCACCTTAACATTGAGTGAGGGATTCACTAAATCTCAGGGCAAGCAGGATGCACCTCTGTCCTCTGAAGAATCCCTCCAACATCCACTCAGAATTCAGGCCCCTATAGCTCTCCACCTGAGCCCGACTTTCTGTTCAACACGAGAACTGAAATCAGTGCAAAGCAATTTATCCTTCCTTGTTGTAGAGCCTCAGTGAGACTTATGAATACCTGACAAACACTGTCACCAAATATTATCTTCCTTGTGGCTTATTAATAGAACAGTCTTGCTCAATGTTACAACCCACACCCCATTCTTTCACATTTACAAGCATAAAAAAACAGATAAGTCTCCATGTCAATCGACAAACCACTCAGATCTGTGCTATTCTTAGTAGGCTATCAGGTTTCTTGCTGAGGAATTTGGTTTCCCTTTTCATAATTCCTCCAGCCTCTTAAGTTTTCATTTATCTTGTTTTGAACAGTTTGTGAGATTTAATTGCTTTACTATCAATTTTCTTTATTTTTTTGCATGACCCTACCTTAAATTTCTGGCGTGTATTGACAGATCATAGAATAAGGATTTTTAAGATTGTCATAGTGAAATCTGTCACTCTCAGAAATATTCACTCTTTGTCATTATAGGAGTTGAACTGGACTAATAACTATAAGACAAACTTCCACCCAAAATCTCAGGATTTAGCAATGATTTTGTATTTCTTTGCTGCTGGATTCAAAGAGTTGAGAAAGACAGGAGAAGAGACAAAGTATAGCAGGTTTAGAAATTAATTTTTGATGTAAATACAATACAGAAAAATTATGGTAAGCTATTTAGTTTTAATATATTTAAATAAAATATTGTCAAACTGTGGCCGCCATGTTGTTTATGCTCCAATGCATTTTTGGTATATTATGTATGCTAGGTCCTGTAGCGCTAACTCCAATCAGCCAAAACAGCTTTGAGTAACATTAAACCTTTTCAGTTTGAACCAGAGCATGTTAGACGTGATGACAATGTAGAAATAGCAAGAGGGAATGAAGATGAGGAGGACCAAACAGAGGAAGATGGGAAAGTTGACCGAAGAAGCTGTTTTTGTGTGGCTAATGCTAGGACATGCTAACCCAAAATGGAGAGTTGTGCTACAAAGAGCTACAAAAAGCTCCAGTTTTTAACTGAGGCTGTTTAGCAAGAACATCAAAACATTTTCTCTGATACATCAGAATGATGTTTCACAACTGAAAGATGCTTCACCAGGGCTCTCAAGTGATCTGAGCTTGGAGTAGATTCTGAGCACTAAAAGCCAAATCAGTATTTGAAATCATTTATAAAAAGATGAATTTGATAAATCTACTAATTTCTTTGATGAAATTGTTTATATTAAAATGAACAGATTCTGTCCCTTTAATCATCTTCCCAAATATGTTCAAAATAACTAATTTAATTTACAATCTTATACAGAGTAAAACACAGTCTGGTATTGGTTATAGTGACACAACACCTTTTTGCAAATACATCTAATATATTTGTTAAATACTGAATACGATAACTGATCTATAACAATGGTTTTCAATCTAGCTCCCTTTGTCCTACATGTTTAGGTGTTTTCTTATCTTAATAAATGGGTGATTCACAGGCCTCTGCAGCCCTCGGTGGCAGCTGGGAAGGAATGCAATCACCTGCTGCAGCAGAAATACATCTAAAACAGAAAAAGGGAATCCCATGTTTGAAAAACTACTATGGGTAAGAATTTAACAAATAAAAATCTTTACGTTAACAGGACAATTGAAACATATTTTAGACAACATGTTAAAGTATTTGAGGGCACTTTTAAAAAGTCAGAGTTCTGTATAAATTTCAAACTGGAGAGACTCACACAGTGAAAAGCTGCAATTAGAAAAGTTTTATTTAATTAATATCAACTTATTTATAAAATCAGATCGGTTAAATTTCTTCTAAGGAAAACCAACTGATTCTAGGCCTCATTGACAGCAATCCCTCACACCAAGCATGCATGTAGCAACAGTGGAAAGGAAAACTCCCTTTTAACAGGAAGAAACCTCCAGGAGAACCAGGCTCAGTGTGAACGGTCATCTGCCGAGTCTGACTGAGGGTTCAAGGAGATACAAGCAGATGTGCAGATATTGATGTAAATGAAATAAGTTGTTTGCCGCTCTGCCCCCGGCAGAAGTCATTGATGCTGTCGTGGATCAGTAACCTAAGAAAAGGATTAGATTAGTCTTACCCCCGGGGCCCGGACACTAGTGAGAGTGAGAATAGTTTGAGAGTGAGGAAGGAGATGGGGCAGAAGTGAGTAAAAGCTCACTGGTGTGTAGGACGGAAGGTAGGCCAGGAGCTAAATGACGGGAATCTTCAAAGATAATTGGCTTAGGAAAAGGGGTTGATTGGCTGGAGCTGAACAAGGGACATCACAGGTGGTTCAGATGAAGCATATTTTTTGCTTTAACTTCATGTGGTAAATCTGGTTTTAATGTGATTTCCTATTTGGCCTTCAAATTGACAAGGAAAAGAGGGAAAAAACCCTCATCATTTAAGATGCTGGTATTTTACATGTCAGTTAAAATCAATAACACACTACTGAAACCTTGGAAATACAAAAGGAATTTTGTAACTTTCTTTTTTGCAATAGTGACTACCTCAAATGTTTACAAGCATACAAAGCACATCATTTGATGTTAAAATTGAAGGTTTTCCTGGAACTATTGTCAGTAGCATATCTTATTTCATTCTTCTCATGGGTTGTTTTGTCCTGTGCACTTAAATTCATACCTACTAACTCTAATTCTTTGTTTCCATCCAAAGATAGAAACAAAGAATCGGGTCATTTACCTAAGAAAAGCTGCTCTATGAAACCTTTCTTGTTATGATACCTAATAACTTATCTTAATAAAAGCACATCTCCATGTCTATTGGTTGAGAAATGGTCATTTTTTACAGCCAATCCCTACTGGATGAATCTATATGTTGGGTTTGGAAACTTGGAAGAGCCATCCAGGGAGCATCATCTCAATCAGTCAAACATTCAGACAGAATTAGTCACTAAATAATAAATGGCTTAAACATGATAGGAAATCTGATACATGAGTAAAACTTTGTGACAAAATTTTAGCTGTCTTTGAAAAAAATGGTAAACATTTTTTCCAATGACCCAAAAGAAAGCAAGTCTTAAGTCTGAAAAATTTCCCTTCTGAACATATGAATGAGGCGGAGCCTTCTGGCAGGCCATTTGTCATGGCTATATGAAGAAAAGGCAGATCAATGCTGCTTTTTAAGGATTTAAAAGTGGTAGCAATGTGCAGTTTATCAAATAACCAAATATTTACTTTTAGCAAAGCAGTGGTTTTGACAGATTGCTGCTATGAGTAAACCAATTTATTAACACAAAGAAAAAAGGTGGCAGCAATGACCTTTAAAGAGGTAACTGTTGCTGCATTTTAACCTGGAATGTGTTAAAAGGTTATTTTCCATGTGTTTTGATTCCATGATTTAATAGTGAGGAATATTATTAAGTGGAAAATACCATATTTTAAGACAGCGACCATTTTGCCTAGGGGGAAAGCTCCTAGTTAATTTACAGCAATTTCTCTGTCAAAGAAGCACACCTGCTAAAGTTAATACCAGAAAAATTATAAAAGGATAAAACAAAATGCTTGAAAAAAAAACCCACAAACAGAAATCATTACAAGAGTATATCAACTATGAGTGCTTACTGGAGGAGACAGAAGGGATAATTTGGGCTTCCTTTGCAGCCACAGCTCCCACTCACTGTCTGAAATTATGATTACGTTATACGGAGTGAATTTTGGTCCATTATTTTTTCATGCTACAAACATGTTTTGTAAATGTGAAAAAAATAATGCAATCTAGAAATGAAACTGAAAAACTTCTGAATGTCAGAAATTTCTTGAGTTACATGTGCATCCATTTAGTTTAACAATTTAACAGTGGTGCTAATTAGCTAATGGAACTTCTAAAGGATCCCAAAAAGAGAAATATATTTAAAAAAGGCTAAAAAAGATAAGAATCTACAGTAGATGCTATGATGGGCTAGTCTACATCCAGACCACAGCTTGACTGGAGTATTGTGGTGGGAGGTAAGAAACAAACCTGTCAACAAAACTAAATGGAGTCGAAATTCATCAATGATTTGAGGGGTGGAATGAAATCACGAAGAAAAACACGTACAAAGGTATCTGCTTCCTGATTGGGTGTCCTTTTATTTTTAAACTGTGTTTTTCACTTTTTCACACTCCCACACCTAGTGGCAATTTAGAGACATGAATCAACCTAACAGTTATGTTTTTGGACTGCTAGAGGGAGCCGGGTGAACCACACAGACATGCACAGAAGGAGCATGCTAACTTTATAATGTTCGAATCAAGTAACCTCTGGGTGTAAGGCAACAATGCATTACAGCAGAGACACAGCGAGATTTGGATTTTGCTGCCATGAATACAAAATTCCCTCAGTGGATTTCTGGTACTTTTTCAAGAGTTCAAAGAACTCAAAACATAGACCATCTTGTAAAGAAAAAAAAAACTAAGTATTTAAGTTTTTTAGCTTATGCTGAATTCAACTTGGAAAGACTAACACAGAAGACAAGCAACAAGAAATATAGCCTTTGGAGCTCAGGCCTTGATGGAAGTCATAAGCATAGAGAATTAGTAGGATTAGGATTGAGCAGATTAATTAGGTTAGGTATGGCTTCACCCCCGGCCTGACACTGGTGGGATAATGACCGAAGAAGGGAGAGAGCCAGATAAAAATAAGGATGAAGGTGGAGATGGAGTGAAGGAGAGCTACAGCTTGATGGGGCAGAAAGCGGTTGGTGGAGCAGTATATTTTTTAAAGCAGAGTCCTAGATGATGATTGGCCATGGCAGAGGTTTGCATCAGACCGATACTGGAGAATCAGGGGGCGATTGGCTGAGAGATGAGGCTGAATCAATTCTTCCAATCTTAATTACAGCCTAAACTTTAAACAGACTGAAACGGGAGAAGCTAATGCTACTTTACTCACTAGAGTCAGAAATGTTGCAGCTATATTGCAAATGTAAATGAGAAGTTAAGTACTGAGGATGGTCACCACTACAAGCAGGCAGGCAATCAGCAGTATGAAGGCTGAGCCACACGAGGGGCTTAAAGGTTGTGCTGCAAGTGCAGAGTTAAGAAAAGAAACCTCCTGCAGCTATGTATCATACAGTAACTTGGTAAAGTATTAACCATCTATTAGCATTATAGCTATCTTTGAATTTCATGTGAAATACCAACAAAGGTTGTGCATCACTCTGAAGTGGATGTAAATAACAGTAGTTACAAGCTTAATTTAACCAATAAAAACAGGGAAAGTGTGATAGGAAGATATTTAACCGACACATCTAAGAGGTGGTTTTTTAACCCACTAGTATTGCTTAGATTTGATCAATTTTCTCTTTCCCTTTTTTATATTTCCATGAAGTTTGAGGTCAAGTTTTCTGCATAAAGTTTTATTTGGGTGGATGATTTAGTAAAAGGGATTGAATATAAATACAAGGGACACTTTTACAAATGAGATATTTTTGTTAAATTAACCCTTTAACTGCCTTGTCAACCTCCAGCCTACCCTTTTCAGTTCAAATGGTCAACCGTTTGGTTGATCAGGCAGTTAAAGGGTTAAACATCTACCTCACAAATAGGTGCAACAACTTCAACTTTGATTTGGAATAATACCTAAAGCTTGGAACACCTTTGCATTTTGAGTTTCCAAGACTAAAAGGTATTGCATCCAAAATAGCACTCTTCATTTCCTCCTTTTATCTTCTTTAGTCTTTATCTTCTGCTATGTTATCGGCACACTATCTACCAGTGACAATATGTGGACCCGTCTTTAAATACTGTTGTTCAAAACCTAACAAACATGCACTGCATGTTCAATACTCAGTTTTGAATTTACAACTAAGATGTTTGAATAAAGTAAATGTAGATAACTTCTGTATCTGATCTTTGCAGTCTTGGCAGCCGCTGATGTGAGAATGTTTAACTGCTGTCATTCCTCTGTTGAGTGACGCAATCAAAATGTTTCTACTTCCTCCTTAAACATATTTGAACTCAAGAAAAAGAAGATAAGAGCTACATGGACAAAAATAAAAATCAAAAGCTACTTCTAAAATATGCTCAAGTGTTTAACCAGTTCAACCAGTCTTATGAACAACTTTAGTATTTTCATTTTTACAATCTTTATTAAAAACAACCTAGAACTTAATGAAGCTTTGACGGTGCCAATAAAAGGACACTTTTTGCTTTACAAGATCTAAAAAAAAAATCTGAATACAGCTGGTTGATTTGTTTTTCTTCTCTCTTTTCTTGTATTTTTACAGCATGATCAAAATTCAACGACATGGACATGAAGAAGATAAGACAAGATCTTCAGTATCAGCCAAATCAGAACCTTTTTTTAGAAGTTACAAAAAATAACTAACACCAATCTGTAAAGGCAAAGTTAACTAGCTTACTGCTTCTGCAAGGCTAGTGTGTTGCATTGTTTGTGTTGTGTTTAACAAATCAACTACTTAAGCTGTAAGCTTGCGCAGATCTGCCCTAAACCAAAAACATAACATGAGGAAGATATTCTTTTTTGTAACAAAGGATGTAGGACAAACTCTGAACATTTAAACTGCACAATCAGGTTTAGTTCATTGTGACAGTTCATAAAAATGTGTCTCCTCAAGATACTCAATTTAAATTTAGAGATTTGTAATCAAATGAAGTAACAACAGATATTATATTTTCCTTCTAGATTTTATACTGATCAACCTTTTAGCAGAAAGAAAATACTAGAAAATAGGTCTTTATTGTTGGGGTGTGGACCCATAGTGGACAACACAGGTTTTGCATGTAGTTGGGAACAAACATAAAAGCTTATATATGAAAAACTTGAGTTATGCTTGATGAATGCAGCAACATTAGGTAATTTTAGTTTCCAAGCCCTGCCGGCCAGAATTCCCATCCACCTAGCAAAATCTATAACTACACGGACAATTTGTGCTGTAACACGTGGCAACAACAGCTCCTACCAGCAAGGGTTTGCAAATGTAAAACATCTAGAGACATATTTTTGATTTCACCCACAAATATCACTATGATCAAAAGACTGTGAAAAACTCTTGGAAGGTAATTAATGTCACTTGGATGACATGAAGAGAAATGCTTGAAACAGCTGTTTTTTTTCTACTTCGTCATGTAGCGATGTGCTCTGAGCTTAGTATCTGCGGCACAAATCCCCCTAAGTCTTCATTGGCAGCGCCTAAGTCTGATTCCAATACCTTTGTCAACACCCCCCAAAAAACAAGGTTAATGAGGGGAATTCTATAGAAAAATAATGTGACAGAGAAACCAGACGAGAGGCATGAGAGCCAAGAAAAGAAACTTGTTTTCTGTAGTTTAAGTTTCACAAATAGGAGCATTTCTTGCCATAAATTGGGCCTTTTATTTTAGTAAACTTTAAACTTTAGGATGATTATGAGTAATTAGTTCAAGATGCAAACATTAAGTAGGCCTTACAGCATAAACCACGATGCAGCATCTGGCTAACTGTTAGCTAACAATGCTACAGTTGATATGTCCTTTAGAGCTTTCAAGTGGTGCTACATTAAAGTTTTTCCACACTTTTACTAAGTTTTAACTGCATTTTGTGTTGTTTTAAATCTAAAATACTTCAAAAGATCGAACCTCAAGTATAACCGTAAACTAAGTAGAGATTTTAAAAATGCAGATCAATGAAACCTTTTTATGTTAGAAGAGAGCATTTCAAAGCAGATACTATATTGATCAGTTTGTTTTTATGAATGTTTCTTTCTATATTTGAGAAAAACATTTTTTATTAAAGATACTAAAAAATTCTGGGCTTTATCAACTTCTCATGGATCCAGTATCATGCATTGCCTTCTCCTGGGGGATGAACACGATCAATAAATATCAACTGTATGAACAAAATATGTTAAACCTTAAAAATTCATACAGTTGAAATATCTGTTTAACATGATGCTGAACTGTGAGCGTTTTGTTTATGTATTCTCTAGATGTGTGTATTGCTTTCTTCACAACATCATAGCATCAATTTAACAAAAGTAAACACAAACAAAGTTCTAACTTCATTCCTCAGTAAAAGGATTAAATATAATTGATCTATCTTCAAACACACAAGTGAAAAAAAACAAAACATTTCTCTCTGTTGCATATTGCTTTATATTTTGCTTTGTGTCTCAAAGAAATCTATATCAGACAAAGAAATCCTAAGTAAATACAAAACACATTTTTTTAAGTAATGCTATTATTTATTCAGGAACAGAGAGTTAACCCTGGCTGTATGTTAAAATACAAATGGATGTTGATGAGTCTTGAAGTCTTTTTAAAAGATGTTCCATGTCCTGGCAGGAAATGAGATCAATATATTCCACATAGCTGAGTAAATGAACAGATAAACAGTGGGGGAAGCTAAAGGAAACTAAAAGTTCTCCTAAACGGCTGAAATACAAGATGGTGTAAGGTGTTTGACCAAAAATTGACCAAACTAAGATTAAAATCCTATTAATATCTTACTGGCAGTCAGACATGGTGGGTAGATGAAGTGGCCCTGTTAAAGTCCTGATCTATATCTAATGCAGATGGTGACTTTATACAGACAGTTCATGCTTGAAAACCCTCCATTGTTTTTAAATTAGAACAAAGATAAGCGACTCAAAGTTCCTCTACAAGAAAGTTAAAAATCTCACAGTCTGGTTTTGAGGGATATGACTTGTTCACACAGCTGGGTGCTTGCTTTTACAAACTGTGTTCTGCACGGTATTATTGTTGCACCAGCATAGATTCTGTTTTATTATTTGGATCAGAAGCAAAATCTCTTCAGTAAAATAAAAGAAGTCAAGTTGCCTTCTGCTGATATCAGAATAAGAAGTATTTTTTTTTAAACATACATTTGAAAATAGATTATTGACAATATTTATGGCTTCATGACTGAATTGAAAACAATGAGGCTCACAATAACTGAAATCGGCAATGACAGCTTTTTTCTCTCTGTGGATCTCAACAATACCTATGGAAAACTTTTCAGCACACAAAACTACATTGTTATAAAATAAGAAGTGTTATAATCCCTATTGTAAATATAAATATAGAAACCATATTTACATGACAATTAAGGTCACAGCAGTATACCCTTAATTAAATACAATATACAAGTGAAGAATGAGGAAGAAAGAAAAGTTTTACAAGTTTCAATTTGCAATTCAGATCAAGATTGGGAATATGGCTCTTTTATTGTTAGCTCTACCATAGTGACATTAATGTGGGGTTTCTCTGTAGGTCAGCTCGACAGACGTCTGAGTGGTTTATACTAGTTTTCCATCAGATGTACGCTACCACAGATTTGATTATTCTTTTTTATTCCTGATAAAGACGGATTTATATATGTAATATGTAAATATGTAACCATTTAAGACTTGGTAAACATATACTGGCTGTTAAAGACCTGTAAGGACCAATTTAATCACTGGGAAAAAGGAAAAGACCAACTAAGACGTAATCTTGTATAGGCCTATATGCAGAGCAGTAATTAGTCTGTAAATGACTCAGTATTCAAGTTGGCATGTAATGGAGCTGGCATCAGAGGGTAGGGATGTTGGTATTCCATGTAGTGAGGAGTTTGTGTCTTTGAGGTCGATGGCTGCAAATGTTAGACGTATTTCTCCTCCATCACACCTGATTCATAGGTCTGGGCTTCCTGTAGTGAGTCTAAACAAGGAAGAATCCAAAACATATCCAAGACACACAAAGAGCAATGTGTTCTAGTGAGTTACAAAAACCCAATGGTCTTATGAAACCATTCTGCTTTAAAAAGAGAAAAGCATGTAGAAAACGCAAAGAAAAATTGACCAACTTTGATACTGTTAGCATTTCACTATCCTACATAGTGCTCATTCAAAGCATATGTTCTTCTTTTAAAGCCCCAGGCCAGGGTTTGGGCTTCACACTGTCGCGTGAAAAAGCAGCAGTGCTGCCAACTATGCAGCCCCTCCATTCAATTCAGTGGATTTTTAAACTTCCAAATAAACAGATACAGCATCTTAAGACATGTTATAAAAAGATATTTAACTTTTTGAATATATTTCTTAAATTGCATTTAGTCGCTGAGCCATTAAGTCCTCCTGGAGGAGCATGCAGCCTCAGTGGACTGTTGGATTGTGATGTTAGTTTTAGAGCAATCTGTCACATTAAGGATGCATCTAACAAGAAGAAACCTTCGGCAGAATTAAATCACATTAAGTTTAAAACCACTTTATTAATCCTTAAGAAAAACTGAATGTAGTTGTAATGGTTTCTACAATTAGTTGTGGACGTTGTTGGTTGTCAGCAGGAAGGATCTCTTCTAGATGTCTGTCTAAAACACTGTTGTTGTGTGACAGCCTGATGAAGAGGATGTTCATCAGCCATGACAGACTGGGGACAATGATCACCATGGAAACATATTGTTGGAGGTAGTAGTTTGCTCTGGTTTTCTTCAGCAGAGCAGAGCAGAGGTTTATAGGAACATTTTTTCCAAGTACTGAAGACCCTTTTTTTTTGCATTTCAGTTTTTTTACAAACCTATCACAGCTGTGTGTGGAGAACATGAGGTTCAAGTTAAAGCATTAGTTCTGAGTGTTTAACTCACTGCTTTATTGTTTTTGTAATGAAGTGTTGAATAGATGCTGCTGGAAGCCCCAGTAAAGCACTATCTCCATGACAATCATTTTAAGTTTTAACAAACAGAAGTGTTTCTGTGCAGTCTGGCCTGGTTGTAGTTCAAACTGAAAGTGAAAAAGGGGGGGAAAAAATGTACTTCTGTTTTCCGTTTTTGACAGTTGTGAGGTGGGGGCGGACTTTAGACTGAACCTTGCTTAGACAGTCCAAAGATTTGGCTAAAATAAAACCTGTGCATTTCAAAGATGTCAGAAAATCTCAGGGCCTTTGGCAGATTGAAACCTCCAGTTATGCCGCATATCTCATAAGCAGGCTGTCTGTATTCCTCACTGTTGATAAGTTCTGTATAAAATATACTCTTCTGTATAAAAATATTTCTCTCCTGATTAATGGAAACTGATCATAATAATATCAGATAATGATCAGTTCCTCCTTGGAACTCTCACCTGACTGTGAAACACACCTACAAACAAAGACTGCTTTGTTAAACTGGTCAAACAGCATCCCAGTCACATAGTGTTCACAGGTAACCTGATTCCACCTAATGTTTTGGGTTTGATGGCACGTGACGGTTAAAAACATGGAGGTCCGGTATACTTTTGATTCCTAGGAGTATCTTTCTCATGTTGATGGTGGATGTTTTTAACTTTTGAATGACTGAAAACACATTTTTATATGTATGAGAAAAAAAGAGAGGACTAAGTAACACCTTGTTTGGATGAAATGATTTGTCAGTATAAAATGTGTATGTGGCACTCCCGTCATCTGCGCTCTCTCAAAAGTACGCAGCCTAGATTAAAAGAGGATGTGGTGAAGCAGTCAGGCCTAAAAACTTCCTCTTAATTTTTTTGTAACCTTTTACTGAGTGATACCTGATATGTTCTCATAGATAAACTTCCTTTTTGCTGTTTCTTTCCCTCATACAGATGCAGTTTCAGTTTTAATCCTTTCCCCTGTAAGAAGAGAGAAAAAAGGTGAAGGTGTAGAGTGTTTCCTGTTCTGATAAATAAGAGACTTAATAGTGAAATGAAGATGTTTCGAACAGTGCGGTTGTGTCGTGAGAAGAAAGCCCATTTAAAAGCATGAGTAACCAATGAAACATGATAGATCTGGTGTAGGAGGAAGTATGATCAAAAAAGGGTCCTTCTTATTCATTAAGCAAAAATGAAGAGATTCTTTATGACACAGGAGTAGCCTTTTTCTGAGTTGTCACCATGGGGCACATGGTAAGAAAACTAAAAAGAAATATGTAAACATGCAAAATATACATTGAATATTACAGTAAACCCTTTATCGTCATCTAATACCCACACATTTCATTTTATGTCCCTCCTACTTTAATTTCATTCCCTGAAAATAACATGCTCCTTAAACCAGTGAGAACCAAGTCTTTTTTTTTATTTATATGTGAGTATATTTTTCTGCATCACTGTCATAAAAATGGTAACAATCATACTTTGCGTTACTTTGCTGTACTTTTTAAAAGCTTTATACCACTATCAGATTCCAATTTTTTCCTTTATTACAGAAAAAAAAACATTTTCAGATTATGACCCCTAATCAAAGCAATGATATCTTAAAGAGAGCTCCGGAAGGTAGAAATCGTTTAACCATAAAGATATTGAAACATATTTCCTTTAAATAGACATGGAGCCATAAAAATACTTCAAATTGTTAGCTGACAAAGCAGGTATTAAATTTCCCTGTGGTGGATATAAACTGATGAAAGTTTGGTACAAAGCAACATGTGGCAGACTTAAATCTAGGTCAAACAAAAGTAAAAAGTTAGTAAATGATCATCACCAAACACATCCACATATTTGTGTGCATTTTTGTTCACATACACAAGCATCTTATGACCGTTAAAAACCAGATACTGCAAACAGTTTAGAAATAGTTTGGCAATAGTGTAAGAAGTCATGCTCCAAAAATAAACTCCAAAAGATGTACCAGCATAGCTGAGAAACCTCCTTTAAGTGGTAGATTGACCTCCCACTTTAGAAATGCTACATGTTAAGCTAAGCAGTGTTTAGTGAGCCCAAGTAAGCTAAGATATTTCTTGGTAAAAGTCAGTTTAGCAGTATATATTAGGTCTTTGGTAGTTTCATAATATATTATTTAACAGATAGAGGGATATTGTTTTTTTAGGATTTTGAAAATGTAGTTGTAGACATTAAAGAGAAAAGCTATATGAATCTGTGCTAATGGTGAAACGGGCGCACCAATACATTCAGCTAAAAGATGGTGCATTTGTCTATGAGAGGGAGAAAGAAATTAGATTTTTGCTGTTTTTTTAAATTACAAGATAAGAATAAATGATGAATAATTATGTTCCAAGTCACTCAAGTAGCTACTGCTAGCAAAAAAAAAAACTAGTGCTTAACTGAAAAATGCAAAGCCAAGTTAGTTTTTACAAAAGTTGTAAAAAAAAAATCAAAAATCATAAAACCCTGATATAATAAAATCCAGCCTAGAACTTCCTTCTATGTATTTTAGCTTTTATGATTGTCTAGTTTTACAGCTTTGAACATGACTCTCTCTGTGTTTGTCCAGTTGTATCATATTTGATACTTCAATCAGTGGTTTGATCTTATTTTGTGTTAAAAAACTGTTCACACAACTGGATATGTGTGCAGAAAATGCATAAATAAATCAATGGAAATGTGTAATGTATCAGAAATGGTATGCCTATTTTTCATTTGTCAGAATATTCAATAAAGGCTCTAGTTAGATAAAAATAGAATCATCTGACAAATATTTTATGGGTCAGGTTTTACAGGGTAAAATGACTCATGAATAAATAAGCCCTCTGGTTTGAGGACTCAAAGAAGATGGTAACTTACCTGAAGTATTTTTAACAAACAAGTCAAGAGTTAAATAGGCTTCTTTCATCTAGCCAAGAACCCAATGGTGTATCTCATATCTAATATTCCAGTTTTCTTTAGCATTTAAAGCTAGCAGTGGAGTTAGCATCTCACTGAAAAATGAAAAGCCACATTTGTTTTTAAAAAAATTGAAAAGGTTTCTCTTTTAAAAAAGTGTGCACTGAAACTCTGAAGTTATAAATAATCCATCCTAAAATGACCAAGTCAATATTATAGCTTTCCTCCTTGTCTAGTTCTACAGCTATGAAAAAGTTCCCTCTTTGTTTTTCCACACACAGGTTGAGTATTTTTGCAATGATTCGCTCTGCAGCGCAGGATATTGTACTGTAGTTCAGTATCAATCACTCTATGTTTTTTATTTGAATGAAGAGGTGATGAACCTTGTATAACACCAACTGTATCATATCTGATATGAGTTTTAGAGACCTCTGAATCAGCAGTCATACACTCTAAAAAGAAAATGCAGCTCCAACTTAAATGAATTGCTTCAATTGGTAACAAGTAATTGAATCAAGTTGATCCAACTTAATTTATTAAGTTTAGAAGTTGAAAACTTAAATAACTTAAGTTGGGCAAACTTAATTCAATCACTTGTTACCAATTGAAGCAAGTTGGAGCTGCATTTTCCTTTTAGAGTGAGTTTATTTCTTAAAGAAACTACACACAGTCTGAAATGTGTGTACATGCTTGCAAATTTCAGAGATTGGTGCAGTTTAAAGCTATGTGCAAATTGAAATAAATAAAATAGTAATAGGGTTGCCAACTGTCCCTTAAAAATTAACTGTCCCATATTAAGAAACAAAATGAGGTGTCTCTATTTAATTCGAGTTTGTTTCAAATGCAAACAAAGTCAGTTCTGTTACACAATAAAAGGCAAAAATAAATTCATAATGTCAGCAGAGTTGAAGACAATGAGAAAGTAGAGGAATGAATGAGAAATAGAAATGAACGAAGAAGTGTCTGAGTTGCTTCCTGAGTTGAGGTGACATGATACGTTTGCCTGAACTCATTTATAACCGTCTGTCTGATGAAGCTGATTTTAATCACAGTACAATTCAGATCACCTGTCTTTGGGTCCCCATATATTTGTTTTATTTGACATAAAAAAAATGGTTTCAACAGACATATTTACACACCACAAGTATATATAAAATAAATAGCTTATATAATTTAATTACAGCTGTAACATATCAACTCAGTGTGTCTGCATTGATGTCAGAATGGAAACCTTTTACATGCGTAAAGCCATACTTTAAAAATAAAAAAAACAACATAGGTTCACACCTCTTAAAGCGTCTACTTAGATATTGCTTTAGTGCGATAACAATAAACTTGAGTGGAAGTGCAATTGTAGATAATCCCCTCTGTACACTTTCATTCTTGGTGGAAGGGACGGTTTTCGTCATGTCTCGTTTCAGCTGTCACCCGCAAAAAAGTCCCCAGAATTTTTATTGCACAATCATCGCCTCTTAGGGAAGTCTTTTGCTTTCCAACTCCATTCACATCAGCTGCGCTTTCACAGTCATTTTCGCTAAGAACACCCATAAATGCTCATGAAAGTATTGAGTTCCGACTTCAAAAATGATAATTTTTTCTTACAAGCAAAGTGAAAGTCTCAGGGAGAGTTATATGTGGGAAAGAAAATCTCTAGTCTGATGGTTGTCACCTCAGTTGTCGATCAGCCAAACAGAAATGGTATACTTCTCAGTCAGTTCAGGTTTTGACCCTGCTTTATAGCAGGGTATAGCTTCTTTACATCCTCATCGATTCTGATGTAGAGTTCAGCAAAGTCCTGTAAATGTCTGACTTTAGGAAACGGGGGTATGAGTCCTTCTCCATTAATCCATAGACGATCTTCTGAGCGTCGTCAAAACACACAGTGGACGGTACCTTCATGTTCGTCCTGATCAGCTCCCTTGTCTTGTGATCAATGTTGATCTGGAATTTAAAGAGAAATGACATGATTAAATAAATAAGAAATGCTAAGGCTGTGCCGATTCTTAAAAGTGCTCAAACTTCTTGAGCATAAGAAGCTCACTGCATACCTCTCTGGGAGCCTCGGCTTGAATATAACATTTGAAAATCTTTTTGGCCCTGGAGGACATTCTGAAGGTAGACTTTATCTTCTTATAGTCCTCACACACCACCCAAAACTCCAGGTTTTCATCACTGAACTCAGACTTCAAGAAGGCCTGGAAGATCTTCATCCCATCTAAATAGAAAATAAGAAGCAATTAGCCAACATTGAGGAGGAAAACTAAACAAAAGACAAGTCGACTTATTGGTTAACTTACATTTGGAGGATAGAAGTCTCTCGAGTGATTGCGACCACTGGGACATCTCTTCAAAACAGAGCCTGCAGTAGAGAAGATGATTGTTACCAACATGAAGGGAAGGAGAGAGCAGCGATGTTGAGTTTCAAAGTGAGAGATTTCAAAACTTACTCCTCTGTGGTGGCTGGTTGAGCTAATTTACACTGAAGCCGAGTCTTTAAGTTTCCTCCACTGCTAAATGAAGCAGAACACGAGAAAAAAAGGGTTACTTTGCTGCAAAACCTAAGCTGATCAGCAGAAAATAGATAAAAATGTGACAAAAAAATTAAATATTTACCTATATCCAACAGTCTTCTTGTCAATGTCCATGATTAGGTTCTGTGGTTCTCTTGGAGTCAATGTGACTAGACTTGGCATTGCAACAATGCTTTGAACATGTGCAACTTTTTCTCTTGTTAGTCTGCTCTCAAAAGTTCTCCAACCGAATCTGTTTGTTGAGCCCGCGCAGAGACTCTATAAATGTACATAGGTCTGATGAGGATGTAAGTAACGTCAGAACAGTAACTCTGAACAAACCACAGACAAAGAGGAAGTTGAGGATGACGCAAACATCAGTGCAAACGTGCGGCACACAGCTACAGCTGTCTGTACTGTACTTCAACCTGAATTGTTTGATTTAATGTCTGGGCCATGCAAATTCAGTGGTGGAAAAAATTCAACAGCATAGGCAAATACTTTAGTATCTCTCATGCTTTGCCTGCAGAGCCAGTATCACTACTTCAGAGTTTTGGAAAACTAGAACCTGCAGCCATTCCAGCACCCAAATTTAAATTAGAAATATTCAAACTTATTTATACTCGAGGACTAATGTTTCTTTCATAGGTTTTTTTTGACGTGGAAAGAACATATTGTTTCTTTTGCAAATGAGTGTGAAACTGTAGCAGAAGCTAAACATTTGTTTTTATGTTTTAGTTAAGGTGTTAAATTACTTTGTTATACTTTATAAAATAATAGATATGGATTATTTCCACCATTTTTGTAAAAACTGAAAAACCTCTTTTCATGGCCAAAACATTCAGAAAACCTACTATTACTCAAAGAAAGAATAACCTGTGAGCATGTAGATACTTATAATTGTCTGAGCCTAAGGTACCAAAAGAGGCCTTAGAGGCATGACCAGTTGTTTGTCATCTGACAGTAAAAGCACTTGCAGCTCCTGCAGCTCTCCTATGCTGCATAGAAGTTGTTAATTGCTCTGCAGTGTTTTGTAGTTGTACAGTTTAACAATATTGCACATGTTCTTAAAATGTGGTCCTGCAGAACTCAGTGTAACAGTGCACTGTAAATAAATGACATGCAAGTCATTTTTTCTTGAAATAAATATATTTCTTCAGGTGTATTCTGTGTCACACATATGTTTTCACGTTGATATGTTTTGAGTTTTATAATGGAGAACTTTACCGTTTGCTATAGCTGTGTAACTTTTTTTGTAGTTCTTTTACTGGAAGGCAGATTGTCCTAATTTAACTAGTGTTTCTGTTGTATACTGACTTCTGATAGGCTAAAGGCCAACTGGATTCAGCAGTCCGGCTCTCCTTTACAACCCTGGATAGAGTTCTTACTGTGGACCTCGAGAAAGGTGAAAGTTTGGGAACTAGAAAGAGGAGATTCCATCCATCCATCCATTTTCTCCTGCTTGATCTGTCAGGGTTGCGGTTGGAGGAGATTGAAGGAGACAGATTGAAGGAAGAGATTGAAGCTAAAATCTGAGATAGATAGTTTTAGATAGTAGCAGAATCAGTAATTGGCTGACAAAGAATGAACGCAGAGGAGGCTCCTTATGTTGTATTGCATTTACGTGAGAAGTCGAAACCTGGGGCTAATAATAGTATAAAACCCCAACCAAAAAAAAAAACCAGCACAAAAGTGAATTTCTTAAAATCTTTGTATTACTGATTCTTGTTCTTTTTGCCTGACATTTAAACAGAATGAAAGCAGGAACTCCAGCATATAGTGTTTATGAATTAATCATATTAAACTGCCATTTTCTTTCCGTTATGTTCTCCTCTGTGCTTCAAATGTTCATAGTTAGATGTTTAGTTCAGCAGCTGGTAAACTGCGGTCTGACTCACAAGACTTGATAGTTTTCTTGCTGTAAATGTTACAAATAAACTTAATTTTACTCAGTTGTGATTGTGTTCTGACAGCAGCAGCAATATGCTCTAAAACGGTTGATGTTGGAACTTGGTGTGAGCTAAGCTAACGTTAGCTTCATTGTTTGTATTGAGGAAAGTGAGACTTGAGTGAATTCTTGTTTACAGATGAACTTAGACATTAATATTTGTGATAAGTTATCAGCTACTGTTAACCAAATTTTCCTTTCGTGTGCAGAGTTGTTTTTACAAAAATGTCAGCTTATTTAAGAGATGAATTTTGAATATTAAGGGAACAGCAGTTAGCCTCAAGATGCTTTGCTAACATTACTAGCCTCAAGTAGGAAGTAAACGACAATGTCTGAAGAGGTAGCTGAAAAGCCAATCAAAGGCAATTTATTTCGTCAGGTTGTTTCCACCCTCAAAGTAAGAAAAGTTGACAAGAATGTACAAAAAAGGTTCATTTGGGAGTATGATAGAGGCTAGATGTGCATAAACAGCAAGATAAAGCATAGAAGGAACATGGACTAATACTTATTAGGACATATTGGGCACCTCATGGTATTGACACATAGAGAGAAGAATAAGAGAGAAGAATACATAGTTGTGTTTTAAATAAAATTGCTTGTACTAATATTTATCACACATGTGCACTTTTGGAAGAATTCTGAATGTGTATTTGTACCCATACTTATAAACTGACCGCAGGATTATTTGATGGAGTCTTGAGTCTATCGTGGATGTTGCCTCTGTAGTTGAAAAAATGCTGACTTGGTCTGTCTTGCTTTGGTGACAGAAACCTGTTTGCATGATATTTGTTTTAGTGAGAGAACTTTTGCTGTAATTGCCCTGTGACCTATTTTTACTGAAACATAAATAGACTGTGTGGTTGTGCTGTCTATTTCAAAGCGGCAGTTTAATTTACTAAACTACACTGTGATGAGCTTGTTCTACAATGAGAACACTGCCTTTACCACTGTGACATATTTTCCTACTTTACTTGGATGAATGTTTCTGTTCATACGGGTAAAGTAAGGGGGAGTGACTTGTTATTGGTGGTGGGCTAATGGCTAAGATGGGGTTTGGCGGTGTTTACGTAACGCATTAAAGCCACAGTGTTTTTAGAGTTTAGAGCGGATGTATAACACTCAATGCATAAAGTGTACAACACTTTACCTTGACATACACAAAGCTCGTTCTTACCAACAACTTTCCAGACTCGAGAAATTTCGATTTTTTATTTTTTACCCAAATTTGGTTCCAATGTTACTATATGTGAGTTTGTGTTTAATTTCAAATATGATTTCTCTCCTGACCTCATTATGGGACGGACTCAAGTTCTAGTTCTGCTAAAAAGAGGGCGTCTAGATGTGGTGCTGGGACTATTACATCATGTTTCTCAGCCCCCAGCTCCCCCATGTTACAGCATCCCACCGCGTGTGTGACTGTTCTTTCTTTTAGTCTTCTTTGTTTCCATTCTAATGCTTTAAATCTGTGCCAGCGGAGGCAGGCAGGAAATATGGGGGTGAGCCTGGGGGGAGAGAAGTTCCGACAATTGACCTTTGCTAGGTCAATTGTTGGAACTAAACCGGGGCACTGAGGTTTTGTGGTATGACTCTTAGACCACCGAGGCATGTCGGTGTTTCCATTTCAGACAAGGTGGAAGATCCTTGATGTTATAAATGTGAGAGATAATGCAGCTCTGACTTCAGCTTCTCTGGATTTTTTTCTCTTTTAATTTCTTTTATATAGTAAGGATAAACTTTATTTTATTTTTGTTTCACTGGGATGCTGGTTTAATACCAACACAAAGCAACACATGATTCAAAATGGAAGGACGAAGATACAGTGGATTTGTTTCTACAAATACCAAATCTAAAAAAGTGCTGTGTGCGACCATACTCGTTTATCGTTAATCTAAATTCATTAAATAAACCAGCTTCTTTGGAATTCACCTGAATGGGACACAATACATCACTCTTACAGTCATTATGAAAAGACTTGGTGTTAAAACCAACACTGTTTTGACAACTAAGCAACTGATGATCACACAGTGGACCTGCCGAGGCATCATTGACTGAAACGCTCATGGGACCTATCAGGAGGGTGAAGTGGGAACAGACACTTCAGTGGGTGGCAGTAATTATAAATATTCTTAGAATTTGTCTCTGTTTCCCATGAGGAGTGATTTTGATGTGTTTTAAAATGTGTCCAATTTAACCTGCATGTGACAACGATGAGGATAATATTAGCTCTGTTTGCTATTAGACTCATGTTCTGGAGTTTAACCTTGCACATATCCATCTAAAACAATTCAAACATTTAAAGTTGGGCCGGTTCTCACACCTACAGACTCCTGGTTTCACCTGTCTTTCACCTGACAGTATTATTGGGCTGACTCACCATCTCAAATTGCCAAAACTGGTGGAGATAGATTCAGATTTTTCCCCAACTGGGAATCAGGGTTAAAATCAGACAAAAAAACACCAACAACAATGGGTTAGTGTTAATTAAGCTAAATTGGGAAACAATCTAACTAATGTTTTACATACAAATCCAGCTAGGGAGTCAAAAAGAACAAAGGTTTGATATTTATTTCAATTCCCATACATGCTGTCATAAATGCCTGACTTGTAAAGTTAGTCTTTCTCTATTTGAGGCTGTTGCTTCTATAGGATCCCTTAGTCAGTTAATGGGGTGGTGGTGGTGGGGGGATTATTTAGTGATGGAGCATATGCTCCCATGAATCAGTACAATGAGATTTTTTCAAAACATTTGTTCTCTGAATCGCTCAGGTGATGTAACTGCAGTTTTGGTTTTACACCTAAAATGAGCTGCTTTGGTCTCAAAGTGTGATATTTACAGAGCTTTAATCATGTCAACAACACTTTTAAGTAGTATTCTTGTGACCCACTATGATTAACTTGATTCACTTGAGTTACTTGGAGATCAGGTAAAAATATAGCAAAGAGTAGATATTCTCACTGAAAGCCCTTTTCACTTTCCTAAAATTCCCTACTGTAAAGAATAGTTGTACTGTAAAGAAATCTATGTAAAAAGAAAATGATTTGGAAAGCTGTTTCTTTTGTAATGATGTTATTCATTTGCATCTTGGTTTTATTATACTTTGAAACACCAGAATGTGGACATAGCTCTCTGTCTGATTACACCATTTTAAACATTTAATCAGATGTTAAAGGCCAACAATTACTCAGTACTTGAGTAGCCATTTATGTAATTTTTACTACTATGATCTTCATTTTGCAGGACCACTTCTACTTTTACTTTAGTAAAAAAAATTAAAGTCTTACTAGAGGGAAATGTTTAGGTTCTCTACCCACCTCTGCTTACTTGTAAAAAAACATGCTTATTTTTTACTTCATTTAATGATTCTACACCACTTAGTCATATCATATGGAATCCTAGTGAAATACACATATGTGAAAAAAGAGGAAAAGTTCACGAGGAATTATGAAACTGCAACCTGACCAGTTACCCAACACGGTTGTGTAAAACACAGTTCAGTTCTTCCTTCTGTTGAGCTGTGTCATGGTGGCTTCTTCTCACATTAAAAGGTCTTAGCTGTGGTTGAGGTTGGATATACTTTTCACTTCCTGCAATCTTCACTCTACCCGGTCACTTCTCTGGATTTCCAGTGTGTTTTTAAAATTCCAGAGGAACACCATCACCTGTGTGATTTCAGCTGCTGTGTAAACCCTTCATCAGCAGTTCCTCTGTTAATCCATTCTTCTGTTCCAGAGATGTAGGAAACATGACAATGATTTGAACTTTCCAACATGATGCACATAGTTTTACACAGGTCAAGTTCTGTTTTTTTTTCTTTGGTGACATTTGACTTCATGCTATAAAAACCCCTCTATTTATGATTAAAAATGTTCCTTTCTAAAGAAGCACAGCTAAATTACCAGCTGTGTCTCCCTAAAAGTTCAATTTCCTATTGTCTGCAGTGGAACTTCCGGGTAAGCTTTTTGTCGCTCTGAAGCTTGAAGATTTACACTAACTGGCCTCTTTATTAGATACGCCTGTCCAGCTGCTGGTTAATGCATCTTTCTAATCAGCCAATCACATAGTAGCGATTGAATGCATTTCGGCAAGTAGACATGGTCAAGACAATCTACTGCAGTTTAAACTGAGCATCAAAACGGTGAAGTGACTTTAAAAGTGGCATGGTTTTTGGTCTGAGTATTTCAGAATTTGTTGATCTACTGGGAATTTTAAGCACATCCTTCCCGAGGGTTTACAAAGAATGGTCCCAAAAAGAGAAAATATCTAGTGAGCAGCAGGTCTGTGGGTGCAAAGGCCTTGTTGATGCCAGAGGTCAGAGGAGAATAGCCAGACTGGTTCAAGCTGATAGAAAAGCAAAGTAACTCAAATATTACACTCATTACAACTAAGGTAGGGAGAGGAGCATCTCTGAAGGCAAAAGACTCCCAACCTTAAGGCAGATGAGCTACAGCAGCAGAAGACCACACCAAAGGCCAGTTAAGAACAGGAAACTGAGGCTACTATTAGCACAAGTCACCAATATTGCTCAATAGAAGATTGTGTGGTCTGATGAGTCTCTGTTTCTGCTTCAACATTCGGATGGTAGGGTCAGAATTTGGCTTTAACAACATGAAAGCCTTTATGACCACACGGTACCCATTATCTGATGGCTACTTTCAGCAGGATAAAACACCATGTCATAAAGCATAAATCATCTCATACTGGTTTATTAAACATGTCAAAAAGTTCATTGCACTCAAAAGGCGTCCACAATCACCAGATCTCAATCCAATAGAGCACCTTTGCAGTGGGATGGAACAGGGGATTTGCATCATGGATGTTCAGCCAACAAATCTGCAGCATCTGTGTGATGCTATCATGTCAAAATGGACCAAACTCCCTGAGGAATATTTCCAGTATCCTGTTGAATCTATGTAAGAAAGGACTAAGGCAGTTCTGAACCAAGTTTTGGTCTTAGCAAAGGTATACCCAATGAAGTGGTCGGTGAGTGAACATCAGTTTAACAGTTGGGTGACATTTTTAGGGACCCCTTGTAAGCTCTTGATGTTCCATTTATCAAGCAAGATAACATTAAAAAAAAACAGCCTAAAAGTGAAATTGTACCTTAAACGATCTTTGTTCATGGTGCAATTGATTTACATGTTATTGCTATATACAGGGTGGCTAAGGAGCGCTGAAGGACACAATTCTAGCAGGGCGAAAGGCACGTTTTTGGAAATCGCAGTGACACTACACCTGCAAAGCGTGAAAAGTGAAAATTACCTAAAAACTACTCTGACTGTTGCAGGTTTGTGTCCCTGCCTTGCTGATCTTTGTCTCAACCTTCTCTTGTAACCTGCTCTATAAAACCCACAACCAGCAGATTCAATGAAGTGGTGGAGCTTTTCACCTGCAGTGTAAATTCTTGTTTCTCACCAAATCACTGGAAAAATGTCAGGTGAGCAAACGCACCTGGAAGTGGATATTTTCTTTTGCGGGTTTTGCATTTTGTGTGAATGGATCATAAGATTTCACAAATTGTGACACAGTTTATCAGGTTCAAGACAAGACAAGAAAGAGCTTCTTCATTTCTCCCAGACCGCTGTTTGAATTTCATAACAAGTGACCAGACTTCACTCAGTTTTTAAAATGCAACATGGTAAGGTGGTAAAACCGTGCCACTTTATTTTAAATATTTTGTTTGTACAACATATGAAGGCACAGATGTGTAAGCATAAATAACATGTATGGTAATTCTGCAAAACAATTTCTATAAACAAATTTAACCAAGACTTTAAACTCAATAGTCCACCAATAGTTTAGTTGTACGGTTCCTATAGGAGATTATATCCACCAGCAAGAGGTTGCTCAGCTGTTTTGTTTTGAGCAGAAATCCTTTTCTTTCATATGTCATAAGGCTGAACCATAACCAAAATAGAATATAAGAAGTCACAAAAAAATCACATAATTTAATCTTGTTTATCAATTTTTGTAAGAATAAAGGAGTAGGATGCCCTGTACACTTTGTTGGTCAATCAAGGAAAATACAGAGACATTCTTCAACTGCACACCTACACCCACATCCTAACACGCACATGCAAACAATACCTCCTAGAGGTAGATCAGGACTTCTTAAAACCATTGTGATCACACATGTACATTAGGAACATGTAAATCACATGGATATGAATCACAGCACCTCTGGCTGCAGGACAACAGCCCTAACAACTGGATAATTATAATGCTGCTGTCTGGTCATGTGTCATATTTTCTCAAGGTATTGAAGTCAATTAATTCGAACCTTTTCATAGCAAAGTCAGAGTGCATGGAGGTTGGCCACTTTCTTTAGAGAACTTCAAATTTCATGTGGCTTTTAGATGCAATTTGCATTTAAGGCTAACATCACCTGGGTCGATGCAAAACTTTGGATGCAATGGTTTAAAGCAGGGGTGTCAAAGTCGTTCCAGAAAGGGCCGTGTGGCTGCTGGTTTTCTTTCCACCCAAGTAGTAGCACACCAGACTCCATTCATCTCATCA
>JAUZNJ010071790.1:0-25564 GCA_034780135.1 Jordanella pulchra | reverse complement strand
AATGCTTAATAGCGGTTGTGGAGAGCCAAAGACACACCCTGCGAGAGCGTAGAGACCAGCGCCGGGAGACCCAGAGCCCCAGACGCCCAAAGGGACCCCCAGAGCGAAGCCGCCAAGGAGGGGCCGACCCTGGAAATCCGACCCCACCAAGGAAGGACGAGAGACAGCCCCGAGGAAGTCCCCCAGCCACCGCAACGCCGGAGCCCTGGGGAGCCGTGGGGAGCCGTGGGAACGAGACCACGGGCTCCGCTGGCAGCCGGCCGCCCTGAAGTGAATCCGGCCATGGGCCCCTGGGAACCGAGGCCCCAAGGGCACACCACCCCCCGGCGGGAACCCCAGCTGGACCCCGGCCGGCCGGGCCCCAAAGGGAAGCCGCCGGGGACAGGCCAGTAGTCACCCGGGCATCCACCCGAACCCCGAGCTCAAAAACCAACATCGAACCCTGCCAGGATTAAACCCTGGCCTCTATTTATTCTGTCCTCTTCACTGACCTGACATACAATCAGTCAGTCAGACTCATTGCTCTAGAGATGAGCAAAGATCAGTCGGATCAGATGGGTAGAAACAGTGGATTCTTCTCAGGACTTAGTTCTGTACTGATTGGGTCAAGTTCTGATCCGTTGCAGCTCCAGGCTGTAGGTTTATGATTTGCTGTGCCGAAAGGGGCAGCCGTTATTTCCCTCCAGGATTGCCCTGTCTTTATTTCCATCAACTCTGAACTGCTTCTCCATCTCTGCTAAAGAAAAGCCTCCCCACAGCATGATGCCGCCACCACCGAGTTGCAGAGTAAAGACGGTGAATTCAAAGTAGAATTTTTTTCCATGAAGGACAAAAAGTTTTATTTGCTCTAGCACGACAAAGCCAGTTTTTTTTCACTGCATCACCTATAAATGTTTTGGGCAAAGAAAACTTGAAATTTTTTTTATTGCAGTCTTTTAACAATGACTAACTAATGAACTGCCCCACCTTAACTGTGGATCTCTGCCATTCCTCCAGAGTTACCACTGACCTCTTTAATTCTGTACTTATTTAAGCATGTTGCATAAAAACCCAATCCATACATTGTAGTTTGTTGTTTTTCCTTGACAACAGCACAGCCCTCTGTTGTTGCTAACCCGTTTCATTTCATAGGAGATTTGTTCCTCTGTGATGAGGTAATGCCTCACCTGAGGTGCTGAGGAAACAGAGGGAGGTGACATAACAAACGGCCTCACTTCTTAGCTCTTGTAGCTCCGTCTGCATGTGGCATCCTGTCCCCTGGTGACTGGAAAGAGCATCTGGATGGTTTCCGATTTTCTAACGCTCAATCTGTACCCCAAGCTGCGAGGGGGAATGGGTGATCTCAAGGGAGGATTTCAGGAAAACTTATATAGCTCAGAACAAATGAGCATTCCCAATATTGTGTCATAACTGGGGCAGTTTTGAACAGTTTAAAAAAGGATTGTCAGTTTTTACTTTCTGCATGATTTTTTTGTTGTTTTTTTTTTTAAACAGTTACAGATGTGGGACAAAGCTTCCTAACAAAAAGCAAAACCCTGCTGAGATGCAAAAAAACCCTGATCTGAATCACCTGATAGACGACATCATATAATGAGTTCCATTAGGAAATGTTTAATAATTGAGCACCCAATTTCGTTTTTCCCTTAATACATCAAATCCTCTCTCTCTCTCTCAGCATGGTGAGCTTCTGTCCCTGACTGATGACACCTCCGGGAGATGTGAGGAGTGATGAAGACTGGATCTGTAGTTACACTGAAAGCAGTTTAAATCAGCACAGGATCTTTTAGGGGTTCTTGTCTTTTTTTAAAGACTCATTTCCAGGTATATTTTTAGATGGAAGATTATTTTTCACGTTTAAATTTTTTTAAGAAATTATTCCTATATCCAAATTTTAGAGAGTTTTAAAGATTCAAATCCAGTATATATGTTTTTACAGATATTTGTAGGTGGTTTTCTCCTCTTACCTGAAAGACAGGCTTCTGCAGCCCGTCTCCTATCCCGTGTCGGGTGTAGATGTGCCGGGACATCTCAGCCAGCTCGTCGGTCCAAGGCGGAGGCTGCCGCTCCGCGCCGCTCCACTGGACCTGCTGCTCCGGCGGGGGCGGCGGGCAGTGCGCCGCTGGCTCCAGCTTTACGGCGCTTCACAGCGGAACAACAGAGGAGGGCAGGTGATGAGAGCTCAGATGGATCCCACACTGCAGCAGAACTGGCATCAGAGAGCCTTTTAACCATCCTCCTCCTCCTCCTCACATCACAAGCTGTGCTGCGTTCACGTTCAAAGGAGAACTTCAGGATTTCAGAAACTCAACACCGGATGGAAAGGACTCGGGAATAGATAGCCTACAACAAATTACAAGATACAAAAAGTGTCACAACTTTAATAGTGGCTCTAGTAAATTTTCATAGGGGTGACAAGACATGAATCAGAGTAATAGGCACCGAAGCCAATTCAGGGCATGGCGGGTTCTGGATAGGGGCCAGTGGCTCTCCAGAGCTGGCCCTGGTTCCTGTTGTGGCCCCTGTACCGAAACCAAATTGAAATATAGGGATGCCAATTGAAATAATTGCGTTTTGCCCTTGATTTGAGGAGGTAAGTACGACAATTTTCCAAAGTAATGAGATGATTTACACTCAAAAGAAGAAAGGAACACTCCACGATGTATTGCAAATAAGCTAATGAAGCTTTAAGGTCAAGTCGTCTTTTTATTTAATATTTTTCCTTTAATGTTGAACGAAGTCCTTGTAAATTCCATCCAGAACTGCCACTGCTTCGGGGTCAGTCTGTACTGATCACAAGTAACAAACACAACATCTATATTTCCCAAATAAATAACTTTAAGATTGGCCAGATTTAATGATAATAAAACTACACACTGGTACTGCACACATTGGTGCTGTTTACATTATTTCATAGTTCTAAATAATAACCATGAAATGGTTTTATCTATAATTACATAGAAGACTCCAATATGGCTGCAGAGACAAACTCTACCCCATAAAACTTAAACATGAATTCTCAGTCCTTTTTAATTGTAGTTTATTGTTGTGAATTATTCATTGCTGTATTCTTGTTGTCAGGTTTTGTGTAACATACTAACTTTCAAATGTCAAATTAGGACATTCAACAAGCTGGTATCATTGCTGCAACCTTCTTGTTTTGAAGAAAACTGATTTGTTCCAAGCGGTCAATTCATCCTTCACTAAGGTTTGCCTCCCATGGTTACTGTTGCTATGACAAGTCTTGATTGCGGCCTGCATATTTTCATGGATTTCACAGTGATTCCAGGGATATTTTCTGAAAGAAAGTGTTTCAAATTTTGGGGGGTAATGTCTTGGAAAGGAGAGGAACAGACAGAAATGAAAACTATATTCACAACATTGTTTGCCAGAATTTTAATTTGTTAGCACTGTCTGGCAACACACGTTACTTACTCCAGTTTATCTGGTTTATAAGTTAGCCTCAAGCAGTGAATGTCTTCTTTAATCGATTAACAAAAAAAAAAAAAAAAAAACCCTGTAACTATTAAGGGATTTTCTACTATGGTCTTGTGACCAACAACTGAATGCTAGTTAGAGTTAGCATCTTACCCAGGAACTAACAGTAGTTTTGTGTGATCTTTGATGGATTCAGCTGTTATTGGGCCTTCCACAATGTTAAATCCATATATGACATTTCTCCAGGTTTGTCGGGTTTTGGGAAGGCAAAAAAATTCAACATCGCACAAACGTTCTGGATATCTTTCATCAGACTTGCAAGTCCCATAAACACACCTCCTTGGCAAAGGAAGCTTGCCAGGCCCTCCCCTCTTAGTTACGGTTGCTAAGGTATGATTGGTCAGGGACGGGACTCGGAGAAGGAGGAATTAGCCAACAAATCACCTGGTAGGGGTTACTATGCCCCCCTGACCGCTCTCCCTTTCCGCCCCTGGTAGGTTTTAAAAAGTACCTAAGTGAGATGTAACAATAACACAAAAACAGTAAAAAATTGAGGCAATATTATAGAATATGTAATGTATTTTTTTGGGTTCACAAGAAAAAACTGTAACAGTGTCTGTTTTTTAATCAAAGTAACAAGCAAGCATACAGATCTCATGAAAAATCAATTATATTGTTGTTTTTTGGGTGTGTTTGTGTTTCTCTGTCTGTTTGTCGGCATTTTTAATTAGACAGTGGTTAATGAATGTTGGCAAACCTTAAGTGCTGGTTTGGCTGCAAAGGACAATATTTAATAACCTGGGTCACCATCAACTCAAATGTTTTCTTCATTTACAGTCTCTGTGTTGGTTTTTATCTTTTTTTTGTTTGTTTTTTTCCACCTCTCTCTCTCTTCTCCACCAGAACACGACCTCCCCAGTATCAAGTCAAGTTCTGCTGAATCCTGCAATGACCGGGTTATTCAATCCCAGAATTCAGAAACTCTGCTGTAAATGAATCTAATGAACACAGTGAAATCCCTTTTCGCATTGTGACCTCAAAGGGATGTAATATTTTTAGGGTTGTTCCAACCCACCCCACACCTGTCAGCCATTATTTACCGACCTCTATTAGCCGTAGAGGAAATGTGCACAAATATTTGTTTTTAGAAACTATATTTTGTAACTGAAAATTATAATTTTGAGTATAGCTGATATTATATAGGCACAGAACAAAGTTAGCTTTGGTCATATAAATACATTCAAACCTCTGAATAATGTTTTTCTTCAATAAAATTGGAACACATCCGTTTTTAGTCTCATCAGCCACCATGTACGCTTAGAGGCTGAATGGCTAAATACTGAAAGAATGATTTAACTTCTATCTGTACCCTGTTGTTGGTGTTACAATCATCCCTCTTACCTGCTGAACCTTGCAGGGTAGTAGATGGGACGCGTGCCTCTATTTAGTGATTCTATGGCAGGCAAAGAGATAAACCCTGGCGAGGTCACCAGTCCGTCACATTTTTTTCAAATATATAACTTAGTTATAAAAGTGTAATCAAATATCTGGCACACAGGGTCAACACAGCTCCTTCCAAGTAGCATCCACACGTTCCCAAACTAGAGGTTGTTTTATATTTAGTGCCTTTGCTCAGGCACTTCACCCGACCCTGCCTGGACTGCAAAAAAACTGTCTAAGTCTTAAAATCTTATATCTAGCAAATCAGTCCTTTTGATCTTGTTTTGAGATCAGTAATCAAGCAGAAACAGATTGTTACTCATCTTCTTTAGAAAGGATTCTACTAAAAATAAGTGGAAGAATCTGCCAGTGCAAAGTCACATTTGTGGATTGTATTTTTCTCAGAAGCTGGAGCTCCCATGTAGGAACTGCTGGCCTGTCACAATGTTTGGAAAACTATCGCAGCTAAAGATGTGATTATAAATAGACACCTGGTCCATCTTGGTAGAACAGTGTAGAGGGAATTTTGTACTATTGCTGTAAGCAAAGAACACATTTTGGAAATGGAAATTTGAAAAATATGCAATCTGGAAATGAAACCTTTTTTGTTTTATTTCACTATAAAAATTATTTGAGGGTGAATTTTGGCATTTTCTTAGATTTCATTTGTTTAAATAATTTGTTATTTCATGCTATAGTTTTTCAAACTATTTTTCTCTTTTGTTTCCACAGATGCATTTTCAAATTTTATTTTCTAGTGGGTTTTACAAACTGCAGCTTTCAAATTCTGTATTACAGAAAACATTTTGATGACATCAAATCCAGTAGAGATATTAATGCTAACATCAATGCAAACCAATAGAAAAACATTTTCATGGGTCCTGCATGGAGGTAGGGAAGCTGTCGCAGGTTTGAGTCCAGGGCCTGCTGACCTTTGCTGAATATATCTCCTGTCTGCATACTTTTTAAAAATAACAAAATAAAATCCACTAGAGCCTCAAAAAAAATCTAAAAAAAAACCAAAAACATTTTCACTCCCCACTCTAGAGAAAAACACAACCCCAGAAGAAAATACGATTTGCAAAACGCAATTTGAAAACAACAAAAAACAACAGAAATTTAAAATATACAATTTGAAAATATGAAATTAGTAAAACAAGCTTAGAAAAATACAATTTAGACCAAGAATTAAAAAAGAAAAAAAGTTTGCATTTACAAAACATGTTCTTTCCTTGCAACAATAATGGAACAAAATCGCTCCGTAGAAAAGTCAGACTTTTATTTATTTTTTTTTAATTGGAACCAGTCAGAAAACACATTCAGCTTCAGCTGTATTGTTAGATTTATTTATCACACTTTACATTATAGAGAGTGAAATCTACTTTGCTATGGCCCTTTATCCAGCATTTTGTCTGAAACTGATTAAAAACAAACACTAAAAACAAGTGTTAAAGGTTATTCAAATTGATTAACCTAAACAACAAATAGACAAGTCCCAGCACTAGAGATCTTTTTGTAATCCTGCACCAGATCTGTGAAAAGCAAACAGGAAAAAAAAGCAAAAGCTCCACCTGAATATTTACCATTGTGCAGCTTTTATTTGCGCTGCAGCACCACACAGCACTGACCTTTAAGCGGCATATATATGAAAAGAAAAGAGCAGCAGTTAGAGAAAGGGTAAGTTTGATGAATAAATAATGCATTCTGGGTAAATCAACAGCCTTTAACTCATACCACCAACAACACATGGAGGGAACAGACAAATTTAGAATTGGTGATTTTCTAGTTGTGTTTCTCGCAGAAAAAAAAAAAAAAATCCACACCATTGTTGATGTAGGTAATCTTTCTTTTATTTTAAAGAATATTTATTTAAGTTTGCTCCATTACAAAAGCAGTTTTAAAATCCCGGATAAAGAAACCTTTCCTGGAATATTTCAAATGTACAGAATTATACATATGTAAAGAGATTGCAAGCTGATGTGTTTGTCATTTTAAGTTCAAGAAGGAGAAAAAAAAAAAAAAAAAAAAAAAAAAAAAAAAAAAAAAAAAAAAAAAATCAAGGCATTCAGTGGTAAATAAATGTTTACAAAGCTAAGGTGCAATGCCAACATTAAAAAAAAAACAAATCCAGGTATTTTACATTTATTGTACAACTAGAACAGCAGAGTTCTTGTAGAAATAAGATACCGAGACAAAAACCACATACAGGATCACTGAAACACGGTTGAGGATTCAATGACAGCAACCTTCATTATAACTGAGAAGCAACAGCAGGTTTAAAACGTGAGCTATTGCTGGAAAAAACAAACTGTTCCAATTGTAAATACCTAGTCTAAAGTAGTAGCAAAAGCAGATTAACTAGTTTAATCTATGCAAGTTACACATTTATATATTTAAAATAAAATCATGAGCTTACTTAATCTTGAAATATGTTAGGAAATTAAGGATTTTGGTTACGTATATTTGGGCAAACAGAATCTTTAACTCTATTTGAAGAGACAGCACTCATGGAGAGTGAAAAACAAACAAAAACAAACAAAAAAAAAACAGATATAACATTTAGAGGCTGTAGCATCTTGTATGAATAAATTAAAAAGACGAGGAGTTCACCCTTTAATTTCAGAAGCTTTTGAAAAATCCTCTTAATTAAGAATGAAGTTCTGACACCTAAATCCTCAACCAAACACAATGAAAGAAAACAAACACACAAAGCTTCGATTTCCATAAATATCTCAAACACAACTGCAGAATGAAGGCAGAGTGTTTATGGGGGAACGTGGTATGTGATTCATTTACAGTAATGCAAAAACTCCAGTGACAAGAAAAAGATAAACAAAAGAGGTGCTGGTGAGGCGAAGAGCTGGCAATTCTTTAGAAGAAACAGAACAATAAAAAATAAAGAGCTTCACCTGTCTTCCCAGGAATCTACTTTTAGAACTAGAACTTAAGCAAACAAATCTTAAGGGAGCTGATGGGAATGAACTCCAACCCCCTCTTTAATCCATCATATACTTACAGCGATAGCTCATCATGCATCCTTGGTTATTTGTGCACATTCAGGAAGATCCCAGTCCTCCCTGCCCACGTACATCTGGTGTTTTCTGCTTTGTTTACCCTCGCCGGTACAGTCGGCTCACAGCCTTTCTGTTCCAGACACGTTCCCGGCTGCTCCGCGCAGTCATGCATCTCACACATCAGAGTGAAGAAGCACATCGCTCCGACCGCCACCCCTAACATGGCCAATATAGTTGGCTCTTGTGAAGGCTTGTGTTCTGTTTGCACGTTGCCTGAAGTGAAAGGATTCATTTCTTCCAGCCTCTGTTTGATCTGTTATCAGGCTGAGAGGCTAATCGCTGCAGACACTGACAGTAGGCTGCACTGATTTTTTTTTTAAACAACCAATTTCAACAAGGTTGTGTGGAGTTAAACTCAAATCCATCCAAAGTAAAGCTCTCTAAACACCCATATCCAGCCCAAGACATTACATTCAGAGTAATATTGGAAACAAAATAGTGTGAAGGTAGGATTCTGTTGAACTATGAATTGTGAAATGCTGATAATCCATACATTAGATACACAATAGGAGGATAAAACCAACAGTGTTGCTGCCTCACAAACAGCAGCCAACTTCTAACTCAGACTTGGGCTACATATCAGTTACCTCAGCTTCTTTAGGGTGACGTCAGTCCAGCTAGACAAGAACTTAAAGGTCAGAATTTATCCTAAATCAGAAAAAAAAAATCCAGGAGTTCAGCTAATTAAACAGAAATATTTGTAGAGTGTAACTAAAGGTCTGAAAGGATTTAGGGGGTTACAGCAAAGGCTGCTGATAATATGAGGCCTGCGGGTGTTGCTGCTGCTGCAGCTGAGCAGGAGCCTGGTGAGGAGGGGCAGCGACAGGATAAGACACAGGAGGCATGCTAGCGTTGTGATAGGCTGACATATCCATGGCCACGCCCCCCTGGGTGGAGAACGGACCTCCAGGAGCCTGGGTCATGTAGTGAGAGTTCACACCAGTGCTGCAAAGAGAAGACAAATCTGCTTCAACTACTGGAGTTTAATGTAATGTAAAAGTTGCACAGAAAAAAATGTTTTTTAAAAAAATAAAAAACCTGAAAAGTGTGGCTTTTTTTAAAACCTTCCTTTGCCATGACTCCTCTGGGAATCCAAGCAAAAGTGCAAAAGATAAACAGAGAGCAGCTGGTCTTTACTGGTTTGTACATTTTTTTTCTGAAACAACAACACATCTATGGAGTGAATTTTTTTCCTTAATTGTTGCAACAAAGAAAATGTTTTTGTAAATAACAGTTTGACTATTTGAACAAAAAAGTGATCCAGAAAAAAAAAAAAAAAATTCTAATCAAAGGTTTTGGGAGCAAGTTTGCTTTTTCCTCAGATTAAATTTCTAAAAAAAAATAAATAAATAATAACAATTCTTTATTCTTTCTCTTAAATTTCTATCTTTTCATTATTGTTGCAATCAAGAACAAATTTCTCTTTTTCAGACTGATTTTTATGAATTGCTTTCTTTTTTTCATATTGCTTTTTAACAAATCACATTTGTTCATTTGGATCGAGGAGAGAAAAATGACTTTCTATTCTTCATTAGCAACAACATTTTTATGGGGCTTGAAGTGAAAAGAATGTGATCTTTGAAACAATTTCCAAAGCATTTTGTTCAATCTGAAAGAGAAATTTGAAAAAAACAATAAACCTAAAAAAGAAAAAATTAAAATATTTAGTGATTTTACATAAAAAAAAAACAAATGGCACAGTTAACTCTCAAAAACAAAATTAAAAACTCTTTGCATTTTTTCTGTATTTCAACCTTTTTCAGTTTTTTTATTTTTAAAAACCTGCTCTTTGTTTTGAACAATAATGGAACAAAATTCCCTGCATAAACAACACATTTTCAGACTGTATTTGTAAGATAAATCATCATTTCCTTCCACTAGCAAAAGCCCAATCACCAACTCTAACCCTGAGGTTCCACTGAACGCCTAAACGCCGTGGAGAGTCTGCACCACGCTACTGCGGATCATGGCAGCCATGGAGTCCACTTTTGCTAGAATGGCTGCTTGGCAGAACCCGAGGTGCGTATGAGCTGCAGTGCACGTGTTCAGCGGAACCTCAGGGTAATAAAATGAAAGAAACAAAAGCTTTTGAATGTTACATGACAAAATGTAAAAACATTTTAAGGGGAAAAATATCACACAACAAAAATGGCGACCTCCAATCTGTCCTGCGGCTAATCGTTTACCTCATGTAGGGAGGCTGAGCAGCCTGGCTGCAGGGGGGTGCTGTGACGGTGGGGGGCATTGAGTGTAGTGGTCCAGGCTGGTCGTTGGGCAGAGCGTAACCCTGGGGAAGAGGAACCTGGGGGATGCCTGGAGGCAGGTAGGGAGCACCAGCTGGTCCAAGGTAACCCTAAGAAAATAGAAAGAAAAAAAATGTGCTTAAAAGGCAAGCTTGGAAAGTTCAGTTGAGCTCGACTATGACCTGGATGAATGAGAACCTCCACAGATCTGCTTAAAGGCCCGTTCTTTGAAAGATTTCTGAGAGTAACAAAAAAAAGGGTAAAATCTTTTAGCTTAAGCAGATAAAGTCAATCTATTAACCTTGATGGTTAAAATTTAATTCAACTTTCAGAACTAAATCGACGTGCAAACACAAAGTTGAAATTAGTATTTTTATTTCTGACATCCAGAAAGAAGGTGGACACGGGGAATAATAAAACTACAACCATCCAACATTTTCCAAAGATTATAAAACTGATAAAAGTTGCTGTAAAGGTTCCTGCTAAACAGGTTTTTTCTGAAATCATCTCCTTACACAATAAAACCGCAACAAGGTCAAATACAGCCCCAAGGGGCAATCAAGTGTAGACCTAAGCGGTGACATTGATAGACTATAAAAGCTGAAGGGAGAGTCAGCGGCATCAATCATCTGAGGAAAAAAGTGCAAAACTGCCACAGCTCCTCAAAACGGGGGGGGAAGAAATGCTGACTTCAAGCTACCCAGGAAAGAAACAGGACCCACGAAAAGAGGAGGTAAAAAACCAGTCTGAATGCAAGTCACTGGCTTTTTCTTCACTTTCTCTGTTTACCTCTATTTAATCACATTTATCAAAAGGACTGTTTATGTATTTAATCATAAAGTTAGAGGAACACTGTGTACAGGCAAACAGTTTACAAACAAACAAAAAAACAACAACCCAGGATCTTCACACCTCAGCTTTCTGAACTGTAAAACCTTAAATAATCTAGAAATCAGCTTCCTATTAACTCTGTACATACTGGGAGAAAATGTAAATCTATACTAATTGAAAACATTATAGAAAACATAAAACATAACTCAGAAGCAAGAACTCCCGCAGGGATGTCTGGATCTTGGTCATCTTATCCAACAGAACTGTTTCCGTTTTTATGAACCATCTAGGAAATGATAACAAACCCTCTGATCCTTCAGTACAAACCAGACTGTACAAGGAGGCTATAAATAATAAGTAGAAAACGTACTCATGGGATAAATTACATTAACATTTTAAAAGGAGGCTGAGTGTCTTTGTACATATTATATTAACTTAGCATTTATCAGACTTTATCTGACTTTTAACAATAAATCAATACATTTTCCTTGCCTTTTTTATTTTACTACCTACCAACATGTATCACAGCTTCATAATGGACCCGTTTTTATCTGTTTTTATGTGTTTTTTTGCTAAACGAAAAATCGCAAAGGACTGTTTGGCTGCAATATTTGGTAAAATGTTATATTTCAAGTGTTGAATATTAATACTCTGCAGTCAGTCAGCTATTATAACTGGATGTATATCACTTGTGGATGAGAGTAACAGGAAAGTCGTGGTTAATCATAATCAATATCTTTATCACAATTTTCAGCAATAGTGCAGTAAATGCATAGCATGCACCCCTACTATTATATGTCTTTTTCAAAGTGTGCAAATAAATACAAGAAAAAAAGTGTAAATAATCCAGAAACCTGACAGTGTAATCTGTGTAAAAGTCCTTCTTCCAAACTTGCCCTAAAATGTTTCAAATGTTTTAACATTTACACTGAAAAGGATTTAAAAGAGGCTCCACAAACAATTGAAAAGATAAAACTAAAGTTTCTCTAAAACAAAGAACAAACTCAAGTACTTTAATAGATTATAAATTACATATTTTTTGACACAGGTAATATAGATAATTGTAAGTCAGTATGATGCTAGCTGGATGCTAACTTCTCGCTACGTCCACAGCTCACTCTGACCGTGTATAGGAGGCGTCTGTTTCAACCAAAGTAGGTCTGACCTCCAGCTCCTCTACCGTCAGGAGATGAAGGGAAGCCAGGGGGCGGGGCTAAAGTGGTTCCATTTCAAAATCTCTCTCTACTCTTATCTTAAAAAAAGTTACAGACTAGAGCTTTAACCTACATTTGTAGTTAAACAACTATTTCCTCCAACAATATTATTTTCACCATCAATATCTGTTAAATGAAGGAATCTAATTGCACTCTGAGTAAATGTGATGCTTCCTCCTCAGGAGCTCCGCTGTGTCTAGATGACTTGTTAGTGGGTTTTGTTTCCTGTCAACATCAAGTTTTTTGTTTTTTTTTTTTTAAATGAAGGAGTCATTTAGGTCTAGAAGTTGATTTTAATTGGTTGTACATTGCTGTTAGTAAAGTAAACAATACAAATAATAAATAATGGGTTTGTAATGTCAATATAATTTGACAGATAATAAAAAAATAAATACTGTTTGATGCAGTGAAGCCTAATGTTTCAGGCAGGGCAGCTTTGATGCACTGTTCTGACCTGCATGGGCACAGAGGAGCCAGCTGGACCGTACTGCGTCTGCATCTTGGAGTACGCAGCATAGTAAGGAGCTTCGTTCATGAGCTTATTGTAAAGCTCCAAGGCCTCCATGACTTTCAAATTCAACTCTGACAACTCAGAGTGATTCCTGTAACACAGAAAAGGAAAGAAGTTACGCAATGCTGTTTGGAGTAAGCTCTGGCTTTTTTTATCTGGTGAAAACTGACAAAACAGCACCTGTCGATCTCTTGAAGCTTCTCATCGATCAGCGGGTTCATCTGTTCGCACGCGCCTGCTCGGTCAGAAAACAAAGGAAACGTTAACGGTTGATTCGGACTGACTGCAGCTGTCAAAGCGTGTCTAGATATACAGCTGCATCCGAGTCTATACCTTCCAGCTGGATTAGCTCCGTGGAGTCAGGAGTCGCATCTGCAGGATCTGCATTCTGTAAGAGCGCCAGCGTTCTGTCCATCTTCGCCTGCAAAGGGATAAAGTAGATTGTTGTAGGAATTTTGAACTGGAGGTGACTTGGTTTCATGCAACCTTATTTATAAGTAGGGGTTTTACCTCATCTATGTAGACTGGTTCGGGCTCTGCTTTAGTTTCCAGACTTGTCTCTTCAGGCGTGACTGACTTCTCTACGATGGCCACTGTGGAGGAAAGAAAAACTGTTAGAAACAATGATACAAATCAGTGAGCTGGGAAGAGAAAGCAGTGAAAACATAAAGCATGAGAGCAATGTGTGTGTGTCTATGTTACTGTTAAGAAGCAAAACTAAACGAAAAAAAAAAACAACAACAACAAATACCTGGCTCTGGTTCAGCGTTCAGGTCAGTTGTGACAAAATTTGATGGAAAAAGACCAACTCCTCTGTGGTTTTCTCCTTTCCACCAGTTTGGATCACTGCAACCCACAACAAAGAAAACATAGCTTAGACCTATAAACAGCTATAGGAGTAGGAGCTCAGTGGGGGGGGGATTAGATTAGGGATAATGCTGAATGACCATAAACATCAACCTATGATTAAAACATCACCTGAGACCCAAGACAATGGTTCAATAAAACTCAACAGTCGCTGTAGTGTTGCTATGGAAACCAGAACCACTTTGCTTCCATATCTTTATTTCTAGACACTTAAAAAAACAGTTTCTAAAAGCAGAGACTTTTTAGAGATGGATAAAGTGGTGAGTTGTGGATAAATTATGAAATGTTCAATGTTATAGTCTCACACTGCATCCTTATTGCTCCAATATTAATTCCGTATTTTCCGGACTATAAGTCACAGTTTTTTATCATAGTTTGGCTGGGGGTGCGACTTATACTTCAGAGCGACTTATGTGTGAAATTATTAACACATTATTGTATAATATTACATGTTATTTTCACACTAAACCACAAGAGGGCGCTCCAGGCCTGTATTGATCATTTCAAAATAGTTAGTAACTTATAAAAACAACTGAAAAGAGAAAGCTCTGCATCTTCTACCTCCGGAGTTAGCGCAGTTGTTTATAAGCGACATTGAATCTAGTGATTTAGTGACACCGATGGTTTGGTAAACTGTTAGCATGTTATTTATGCTCCAGTTATCTGAATAGCTCTTAATATGTTAACATACCAGACATGTTCTCTGTTGTTTTATGTGTCATGTAAAGTTAGCACATATCGTACAATTATTTAGCCTGTTTTTGCCTCTATTCTATTTTTATTTTAAATTGCCTTTCAAGGTGACATGTCTGTTCTTGGTTTTGGATTTTATCAAATAAAATTCCCGCCAAAATGAGACTCATATTCCAGTGCGACTTCTATATGCATTTTCCTTCTTTATTATGCATTTTATGGCTGGTACAACTTGTACTTCGGTGCGACAAATAGTCTGGAAAATACGGTACTATTCTAACTAGAGTCCTTACTGTTAAAACGATCTTAGTATGCAACTGATGATTATTTTCTTGAATTAATTAAAGATAGATTTTTGTGATTAACAGATAACTATAGAACAAAAGGTGCAAACTTTATTTTTTTCTAAAGAATTTGAAGGTTGTAAAGCCAAGACTGGCTCTAGAGGAGTTTTAGAAAGAGCCAATTTACACACAAAGAAATCTTTTTTAATTTATAATGCAAAATGTATATATTTGTTCATATAGTTTTAGCTTAGCTTTTACAGCTTTAGCAATACGTTTATTCCATTGCTATATTGGTTGTGAGTATTTCTATAATCAATCAGTCAGAATTGATCCAATGATTTATTTGGACAAAATACGCCCTGTCAGCTCAACAGAACTCCAAGGTTAAGACTTAATGCATAATTTAAGCATATGAGCAGTTTTTATGTTAATCTATTTTCATTTGGTTTCTACTTGATCCGCGGGATCTGATTCAAAAATAAAATGAGACATTACCTGTCTGCTTAGAGAGTTTTTGGACATGAACTATTGGAAGTGTTTATTTCTGCCTATACAAAGGATTCGGACTATAAACTCATTTCTAGGCTGTATAGAGGACTACAGCAGGCTAAAATGACAAGCACCATGTATATAAAACAAAGGTAGGACAAAGAGATAAACAAGGGGATCCATGAACAAGTTTGGCTTAAATACTGTGAATTTCAGTGGAACATATGAAACTAAACCTAATGGGAAACCAGTAGCTGCAAGAGCCTCTGCAGATACTTTGTTACTCCAGTCCAAAGTCCTTATTAATCAGACTCATCAAGCCAATCACTTTCACCTGTCCAGTTATAGCCATATTTTGTCAAAAGATCTGTACTGAGTTCAAGGTAATATTTGGGAAAAAAAAAACAGCTTTTCATTTGGGGAAATCTTGCTCAATTTGGACAACTGCTAAAAATCACCAAGAAATGGCTCAAACCAAGCAGTCCACCCAATGACGACTGGTATGACATATATTTTTAATGGAAAGAATCGATTTCTCTGTAAGGTTGCAAAAAACAAAGTTTAAAGAAAATTAGGATTTGTGGAAGATCTAGATTTCTTCCAGATGTCCTTCTTCTGTCTAAGTCTGATTTACCACTAATTCGGTTTCAGCATTTTATTTTTACAACCTGTATCAATGGACCTTACCAGAGGGGCCGCTTTTCATTGGCTGATGCCCATTCCACGTCATAGCGTGGCTACAACGTGCGAGGACGTCTCACAAACACAATCTAATGTAGTGCTAGACTACTACTGTACTAGCATATTGGCATAAAGCTTTCGAATCAACAATCGAAAAATAATGGTTCTCCATTGCCAGTGGGGTATCTGTACTGGTGATGTCACATATCCTGATCGGATTTGTGGTCGGAAAATTCACAGATTTCCAAAATCTGATGGGCCAACAGCGTCCCATCCTTATCAGACACCAGCAGACGGAGCGCGAGTGCACACAGCTAGGCGCGCACGAAAAAGAGCATCGGAAAGTGCAAGTAGGCAGGACAGCAAAGACAAGAGACCATCGACTAGAGCAGAGAGCTTGTTAGTACACACAATTAGATAAACATCCATAAAACAGTTCTGATTCAAAGTCATCAGTCCAAGTGGAAGACGCCATGTTTACATAGAAACTTCCATAGAAATAAAGCGCCATGAGGCTTTGTTTGTGAGACTTCAGATTTTTTTTAGGTCAGTTGTGGGCGGAGCTTGGTAAGGTCTATCACCCAGCGTATATTTTATGAGAATTGAAAGAACACCTGAAGTTCTGTTTCTGTGCCCACGTTCTATGGGCAATCTGTATTGCAATGTCATTTTTCAAAAAGTGAATAAAAAAAAAAAATAAGAAAAAAGACAGAAAAATTACCTGTCATCCAAAATTATAATAAGTTCTCCACTTTTAAATGTCAGCTCGTTGTCTTCAGCTGCTTCAAAGTCGTAGAGTGCGCGCGCTTTTCGCGTCTCCTGACCTCCTCCCCCGTTGGTGTTGTGTGGCGGGTCAGGGGTCAGGACCAGAGGTCGTGTTTCTGCTTGCTGCTTCTGTTCTTGTAAGGATAGCTCAATGGCTGCCAGACGAAAACAAAACAAAGACAGTTTCTAAATTCTCCCACATCATTAATTTAAAAAGACAAATGAATAATAATAAAAAAACACATTAAAAGCAAAAAAAATATCTATAAAAATCAACATAAATAAAATTCACATGACCAATTCAAATGGCTCTATGGCCTATAAAGAGTTAAGACGTCAAACAATAAAATGTAGGACATCTATCTTTACCCTTGGCCAGGTCTTCTTCATCCGGTGTCTTGCTTACAGCCGGTGCACTGACCTTTGAGCTGGATCCCTGTAGTCAATATAGAAAGAAGCATAAGGTCACATTCATGTGTAAGAAAGAAAGGAGAGACGGCTGCACAAAGACTGAACGATCAAAACTTGGTTTCCTGCCACCTGCAGCTCATTCTGGGTACTACATGTTGCTTAGCAGAGTCATTTCAGTAATCACCAGTAAAGTTAAAACACAGAGGGAAAAGTAAAAGGATCTTTTAATTCAAAATGGAAAAAAAAAGAAAAATTTCTAGTTGCCTCTAATAAGTTAAACTTCAGAAGAAAAAAATGACAGCAACTTGATTCAACTAAAAAGAAAAGCAAACATAGGCCTTCTTTTGTTGTTTTCTTCCCCTCATGTTTTATTTTAGTGATTGTATTGAGGATTATTTTACATGTGTAACGTGGCAGAAATCACATCATCGTTGGCTTTCTTTTTGCCCCTTCTCAACCTTATATATATTTTTACTTTTCTGCTTTTCTTTAATTTTTTCTTCTTTTTTGTTTTAAAAAGTATGAAAGAAAAAGATGAAAACAAAAACGAACAAAAAAATATTTTACCTAGTTATGTTTAAATTTTAGAAGAAAAAAAATAAATAAATAATGGCATTTGAGTTCACAGGATCGATCGTAGGCAAAGGTAAATACTGACACAGCTTGGGCCACGTAGCATGCTGATACTTGGATCATGAGCTTTTACAGATTAAATGTCATGCCTCTCTGTCACCTGCTGCCAATGAGACTCCATAACGGAGGCAATGAGACCAGTGGACTAAATGCTTTTCACACCTTTATACTCAAACAATGTGCTCTGTAAAATAATTATCCTCCTTCTTTATGAATGAGGCTGGAATATTGACCTCTTGGTAAATTTTTCTAAAACATGGACCTATAAAAAGTAGCACTTTTACTGGAAACCAAGACATTGTTGCATCCATTTGTCACCAGCTGCCTTTACTCTGATGGCACTAAATCAAACACAATGCAATCAGTTACTGCTAAATAAAGCCCATTTTTGTGTTATTAAATCAAATTCATAAAAATCTGGCGACCAAAAAAGCCCCATTAGCAGCTTTTAACTTTTAAATTTAATCACTTTGAAAAGGTCTGAGGTTTCTGGATGCAGTGTCACATATGGTGCCGAATAACATATTCAATACTTTGTATTCCCATAAAGACAATCTTCTGATTAGACAACAAACAATGGGTTTGAACCTTTACCACAGCTGGACTTTAAAGTCTTTTTCGACTCATGTCTCAGACATTTACATAGCATACCGGACAAGAATCACACGAAGGAGCAGAAACCACAGGATATCTCTTTTTCTTCTACTAAAATTTAAATCCTCTGTCAAATACACAGGAGAAATCTATAATTAGAACAATAAAACATACCAGATTGTAAAAGGTAACGGGAATCATTGATAGTTTAGTAAATAAGAATAAAGTCTACAAGGGGCATTTAAGACAAAGTCAGTCATTTTATTGAAGATCTAAACTGAATTTGTATTTAATGTGAAACTTTTTACATATATAGTAGTATTTTCAGGAGATCGGGTAACCTAGTATGCATGAAAGTCACCAGCTGCAGCAGTTGTGGCTCAGCCAAGCATGTTTAGATGGAGATTGGAGACCTTACTCGATTATTAGTTTGTTTTCTTAAAAAAAAAAAAAAAAAAAAAACAGTGTCATGTTTTAACACAAGGAGTAAAGTTCTCATTAGGAAAATAAAGCATTTATTCCATCACTCAGGGGAAAAACGCACCACTTTACAGCACAGATGGTCTGAGTAAAATGCAACGAGTTACAAGGTAATTAGTTTAGAAAGCGACAGAGATATATTTTAAGGATGGAGCAAATTGCGTTTTTTTTTAACTTTTGATGGCAAAAAAAAGCTGTTGGCCCTTTGTTTGTTCGGGGGCCCTGGGTTCATCAGTGTCCTGGACAACAGAGGTAAGATTACACAGTTTTCTGGATCTGAGACAGGAGCAGCGTGAAATCAGAGCAGGAGCACAGTCAGATATAGCACCAAAACAGAGACGAGGCGGCCAGCCATGACACTCTATGGAGCTAAGGAGTCACAGAGGGAGATTGGAGGAGCCTGCCCAGAAAACAGCGTCAGAGGGAGGAGAGAATACGGCTGCTCTGGGCTAGCTATAGAGGCTAACTATGGAGGATCCATGGAAATCGGCAGTAGATCGTTGTAGGAACGTTGTGATTGGTCCTTAATCAGGGTGACAGAGATGCTGTAAAGTCAGTGACATAATGTGGGTTTCTTTGAAAGAAAACTTCAACCACGTTCTGCGTTTGTTCTTAGATTGAACTGAACCATTGAAGTCCCTTTATATGCTTGTTGTGAATTGGTGCCAAATGCATGAACTGAAAATGGTCACTCTTTGGTGCAGACAGTTACAATAGAGGCACGGACTGCAGTGGAGTAAAACAAACAACCAATGGCAGCACTTCTTCATAAACCCCAATGCGACTTTCAAGACATCTCCTTAAAAATCCTTCATTATACTTCCAGGATCATATTTGAATGAAAAACCTTTAGCCAATCACATTAACAATAAGGTTTTAACAGCATCTACTTCCCGTATTAACGTTTGATTCTCCAGTCTGGGACACATCTGACCAATAAACAGACCCAATGTTTCCACGTGGTTGCAGTGGTTTTGGTTCACCTGAAATCTACTTCATGTGAAAATAAAGGAACCACCTTAAACAAACCCATCAGCTGATTTGGACCAAAGTAGATGTGAAACTGAAGCTTTTGAGGCTGGGAGCATCAAAACATCACCTTAAGACACTTTTCACTCTACACCCACCTGTGAGGAGGCTGCTGGGAAGCTGACCCCTTCCTCTTTCAGGCTCTTGATGGTGGCGCCAATCAGGCTGAGCTGTGGATCCTTCTGGAAGTCTTCTGCCCACTCCACCATCATTGCCTTCAGCTTTTCACAGACCTTAGGGTGGGCCTGCAGAGACCGACATTAATATCACTTTGGAAAAACTAAACCTATCAACTGTTTCTGTGGACTCCATTTTATTTATTTATTTTCTAATGCAGCAAAACTAAACAACAACCCGAAAAATAAGGATCCTTCTTTGATTCAAAGTAATATAGTTTCCTTATTTTATTTCGTTATCAGCAAAAGACAATTCAAATTATATATCTGTTTAAAATAGTTTACAGCATAACCTCTCTAAAATCTTATTTAGATTTCTATTTTCTAAACCAAACCTAAGAGCCCAGTATTCTGACAGCTGCAGCATGGATAACTACTGCAAGTTACATGTTTACTTGAAACCGTCGAGCCAAGATGAAGGAGTGTCCCATTTCTCAGGGGAACATCAAACCACTGCCTTAATTAAACGTTAGGGGATGGAGGGGGAGGGGTAACCTTGGGTCTCCTAACCCTGACGTAAAATTTTAAAAGACAAAATAAAAAGAAATGAAATAAAAGACGACCCATTGAGGGTCACCTACCTTGTTTAACACACTCCGCACTTCAGCTGAAAACTCCCTTGAGCAGATTTCCAAATGGAAGATTTTGCCACAGTTTGAGACACAAGCACCAAGCAACTGTAACACAACATGGCGACATTTAATGACAGCAGAGGGAAACGGTAAAAAGCATTCAGTTCTAACATTCATACAAGGCTGATTAAGTGGTCAGGTAACAATAACAAGGGTCAGGATTAAATAAGGTTCAATCAGAGCTGCATAGAACTGTAGACAATAAAAGGTACGCAAATATCTAGAAATGATTTTAAGGAAGATTCCTCTCTGATGAAACATGGGAGGGAGTCTGGACTGAGGCACACCGAGTTACAAACTCAAGTACATGGCGGGAATATAAATGGAAAATTATTAGCAGATATTTCAGGACCCCAGATGTGGCTGCCAAGATGGATCCTGAAGTACCAAGCTTGTGTTGGAGGAACTGTGGCTCAGAGAAACTGTGGCTCATTCATGCCCCAAACTTCAGAACCTTTGGCCTGAGGTGTAAAGAGCTATAAACCATATCCTCTCAGAAGTTATACCAAAGTATGCTACAGTTGCATTACTTAGTATTATACCAGATGTTTTGCAAGCAGAGGCCAAATTATATCTGTTTAATATCCTTTTTACCGCAGCCCTGAAATGTATTACAATCTGGTGGATGCAGTTGGAACCACCTTTCTACAATTATGGGTTCAAAAAGTAAGGGAATTGTATAAAATGGAAAAGATAACCTACTCACTAAGGCTTCAAAAAACATATTTTAACCTCTACTGGGGGCCAACAGAAGCTCTATTAATGTAAACAATCCCAACAGGTTTGTCTTTTGGTATATGGTGTTTAGCTATTCCGCCCATTAGTGTATCCCTATTTTAGGATCGTGTATTTTATGCAAACTTTAAATTGTCAACACTCGTGTTAAGTACCATTGATGTATGGCTGTATAATTGCGCCGTAAAACAAATAAAAGAGAAAGTTCTAATAAAAAAATAAAAAAAACTCTCTGTGAGCTTTTCTTTAATGTTTAATTTTAGCCTGTTTAGATTTTAAATGATTGTTACAATAACTGAACCAATTTAAATAACTTAATAAAGAAACAGGTTTGGTAAAATTGATGCCTGGAAAATAACAACCTCTTTATGACCCAATTACAACACTTTAATGAATGTTTTCAAATGATATTAAATGTTTTCAATAAAATATAAAATAACATAAAGCACTATTTTAGAAGAAATATGTTTTGTAAAAAAAAAATATATATATCACCTAAAAAGTAACCATTTAAGAAAAACAAGTTCAATTCATTTCAGTTTAATTTAATTTTAAATTATTTTATTAATAGGGCTGAGAGACGTGGCTTTAAAATCTTGTCGTACTAATGTGATAAAAATAAAATTTACAAAAAAAAAACCCCGTTCATTAATTGACTGAAGTCGTTCTTAGGTAACTATACAGCTGTGAATCCATGCCATAGAAACCAGAGCCTCAAATATCATAATGATCTGGAATAAATTTACAAATTTAAAAAAGGATTCTTCCAGACTCATGTTACATACAGAAGAGTGAATTTTTTTAATCACTAAAAGTAGTAGACACATTTAATCGTATTCTTTGAATTTGCCAATCGGAAAAATGAAAGAAAAAGATAAAAATGTTATAAAATAAAAATTCACACTGCAACCAGTTATTGACTTTTTGTATCATTGCTAATTCTAATTCATTGTTTAGACCATAAATCAATTGTTGTCATGACTACAAATGTATCATGATAACAATTAAAATGCCCACTCCAATTGATCAACATCAAAAGGAAATAAAGTGATGCTGTAATCATTGTAAAGTTGTGGTTTTTTTGTATATTCTGACTGCTGTAAACATGAAGAATCTCCTGTCTGGGGAAACCTCTGAGTGACACTGATGTTGTATGACATTTGATGTTTCCATATATAAAGCATAATACTGACTTCATCATGAGTACAAAGTAAAAACTTAAATATTAGTTCAGTTCATATTTACTCCCAAAATGTTGACTGACACTCACATTGAGGGCCTGCATAGCAACATGAGGCACTTTGTGGTTGACTCTCTTCATTATGGATCTCAGGCTGTCCTTTGGTCTGCACCAGAGCAGAAAAACAGAACAAAGTTATTGCCAGCAAAACAACAACAGAACAGGAACCTGTGCCTGAAGACTAGACATTTATATGGTGTCGCATCTTAGACTATTTCCTATGCCTAAAAACAAAAAAAACTTTGCATCCATTTTCTTAAAATGGTCCTTATATTTTGACTGGCCTGCTTTTCTCCATCTTACCCATTAGATGTCGTTCCAATTTTGTCACAGATGTCCATAATGAGCCCCCAGTCATCTGTTGTGTTGTTTTCATTTGTTGCCTTCTCTGAAAACAAACGAAGCAAAAAAACAAAACAAAAAAAAAAAACATGAGAAGATGGACACATATGTTGAAGTGAGACATTATGTTCAATGCCTTCACGCTGGCTGGTTTTTACATGCGGTCCCAGTCAGGAAGTGTTGAAATTTTACATATGAAGAGTAGAGCTTCAGTGTGTTGGAGCTAAATGAAGCAAGAACATCTTCTTGGGTGAATCATAAAATTTAAGATGATCACACAATTCACAGGATTCAAATTCAGGAAGTTGTAATTTTATCCAACTATACACGGGGCCAACCAATTTTTTCTTTATCTAAATAGACACTTTTGCCAAAGGTAAAAAACAGAACATGTTATTTTGGAAACAATTTTTCTTAAGTTACCAAAACGGTTCTAAAAGATGCAATTTTTTTTTTCTTTTATACCAAATGCAACACACTGTTACAAATATGGCAGGTCAAAAAATCCCAAACTAAACATTTGTCACAATACTCATGACTCCTTAGTCAACAGTGCACCATTGTTTGGTCAGACAAGCACACAGTGTGCTGCAAAGCCAGACGTGGCTTGGAAATATTTTGAATAAAATTTACATGCATGTCATTCAAGCTTGTTTTAGACCAGGTTCGTAATAATCGGTTTGAAACAAACGGAAATAATTTGAGGTGAAAGACGCCTCTTTGCATTTTAATGTCATCTGAGATGTAGAAACAAACTGATGCTTTGTCTTTTTTTCTTCTTTATATCATTAACAAAGAGCTCTACTGTAGTATTGTCGTTTATGATCAAGAGTGAAATTTTAATGTCAATTTTAATTTCAAATGTCAAAATAAAAACTAAACCTTGACTAGGAAAACTTTTTTTTTTTTTTTAAGAATCGAAGCCTGTTTAGAGATACTTTTATCGAGTGTGAAATATTACAGAACTAAAAGGTACAAATAAATCATCACAACTGAACAAAACATCCTCGTTTCTATATTTCCTCAATATTTTTCTGGCTGTTTACATAATAGTGCTACCCACTGCTGGTCAGCTGGCTAAAAGAAAAACAAAAAACAAAACAGGCAAACACATTTTTCCACATTTACAAGGAAGAAAAACCCAGCTGCTGGGGATTATTCTAATTATGTAAAATGTGAGCTATTATGTTATGGCTGCTAAAGATGTATTAACCATCAATAAAAACAAATATTGCTTTGTAAAATTTAGCAAGCTGGACAAAAAATGTTTTATGACAACAAATACTGAGTTGGGCTACATCATCTATGCCTTCAATTCACATCTGAAAAATATCTGCCTTGCTATAAAACATAAAAACGCTAAAATGTTCATATTAAAATAACTAGTTTAAAGCTCTAAAGATTCTTAAACACAAGACAAATTATTCATAAATTACCACAATTATAATAGCTGGGAAATACGCCTGAAAAGGCTTTATGGAATATTAAGTATATTAAGTTAAATATTCTTCATAAAATCATCCATTTCTGACTTTTAAATTAAGCACTAGCACAAACAAACCTTAACTATAATATTTTTCCAACGTTTATTGAATAAAACATTTATGTTGTTTATAAATATTTCAGTAGTTTAACATAATAAATGCATTGGATTACGATGTGGCTAGAATTAGTTTTACATCATTTTAAAACTACATTGAAAATCAAAATGCTCTCTAAATGTTTTGGGAGTAAACGTCATTACTCAGTTTCTGGTTAGACTCGAAGTTCGTTACCGAACAGCCCCCGATAAAACCCACAAAATGACCGCCAAACAAGCTGTTGACAGCTAGTCACATTGTTTGGTATAGGTTAATAGACAAGCAAACACTTGTAACTGTTGAAATGACGAAAGCTGAAATGACTCCAAAGCAATTTATAGCAGCTAACTTAGCATTAGCTTCAGTTCTCGACAACAGCTCTGACTTAAAGGTAAAAGGAGGCTAAAACGGCATTACACTTACCGACATCTTGGTCGAATGGGTTTTGGGAAAAAAGCGGCATTTTTAAGTATATAAAAAATAAACTTGACGATGGGACAAAGGAAAATTAGATCTGTTACCAAGACGAAACCTAAACAAACGTCTCTTCCTTGTCCATCAAAGTTGCACCAGTTGCTTTTCCGGAAGCCTGGCTGTCTCGCATAATGCCTGAGCAGAGATGTATGCATGTATTTGCGATGTGAAGCCAGTAAATATATAGTCACACCTTGCGAGTTTAATTTTTACATATTTGGATCATACAGGATACATGACGTCCTGTGTAGATTTAATACAGTAAAATAATAATAATATTAATCACCATCATAACATTTTTGTCAACTTTCTAGGGAACGAGCGACCTCTAGTGGAGAAACGGAAAACATTCAGTTGTAGAAACTTGCATGCTGACAAATTTCTGAATTACAAAACCACATTTTAAGAGGAAAACACTACCTCTTCTACTTGGATCACATTAAGTACTTCTCTACCCACACTAGCGTATCAAAGCACAAAAAATTAGATGAAAAACGAAAATCATACTGACAAAGAACCCTTAGTTCATTTAATTTCACAACCTAATCAAAGTAAAAACTGTATAAATTTTAAAATATTAGTAAGTGCTGGCAACACTAAAAACAGCATAAGAGTTTACAAAATGAATCAACTGTAAAGCTGAGCAGGGGCCACACAATAACATAATATTGTTTTCTGTATTAAAAAGCTTTAATAAAGAGCATGAAA
>JAUZNJ010071780.1:0-25568 GCA_034780135.1 Jordanella pulchra | reverse complement strand
CGAACCTGGGTCGCCCGCGTCAAGGACTAAGGCCTCCATACATGGGTCGTGCGCGCTAACCACTGCGCCACCTGCACCAGCTCTAGTGTTCTGCTTTAATTACAAATATAACTCGCTCTATCTTCCCAACAACTCTGACCAACTTCTCTCTGTCCCTGCTGAAAACAAACCATGATACTGCCACCTCTATGGTTCCTCATGGAGATGGTGTGTCGATGTGCAGTGTTAGATTTGCTCTTTGTGTTGATCTGTCACATTAATTCTTCATAAAATGCCCATGTCACTAACTCTCCACAAGCACATTCTTCATTGATAATCATTGCCAATGTAAAAAACAAATACATAACTGGTACCTTTTTTTCTTACTTTACTGGTAGGAGCAAGCTCTTACTTGAATAATAACCACTCTTCAATTTTGTTTGTCAGCAAACTTGGAAAAGTTAATTTATTTTATACTTTTGTTTGCCAAATAAAGATTTAGGTAATGAACGCCAGTTATAGGTTTTTGTAGGATTTCTTCAAACCTCATATTTCTTTCATAAAAGCAGCTTGAATGGGGAATACTCTAAATCTGTTTATTATCTAAGCTTGTTTTGCTCTGTAATACCTGACAGCTTCCTTCACAGTGATCAAAGTAAGCCTTATTTGTCTAATCAGGGTAACTGCACTATCCATGTCTCCGGTGGATGAGACATTCATTTCCAGCTCTTTGGATAAAACTATCCGGATCTGGGATCTGCGTTCTCCCAATTGCCAAGTAAGACCGTTTAGCTCAAGCTTCACATACATTCCTTAATATCAGGCTGGTGCACTTGTCTAATAAAAACAAAGACAAAAAGATAAAAGATGTGTGAAGGATGATGTTGTTTTTAATCTCTTCATTTGTTTTTTTTTTTCTTCATGTGTCTCAGGGTTTGACTGACCCACTGGGGAAACCTGTGTGCTCCTTTGACCCAGATGGACTGGTATTTGCAGCAGGAGTGGAATCCCAGGCTATCAAACTGTACGACATTCGTGCTTTTGACAAGGTGCAAATTATAGTGAGATGTTTGAACTGAGCTTAAAAAAATAAATTAATTAAAGATGCTGGTATGATTGATAACATCTGTGATTTCCTGTTTATATAAGGGTCCCTTTGCGTGTTTTGAGACCAGATTAAACCGGGTCTGCGACTGGACCGGATTGAAATTCAGTAACGATGGAAAGCTTATTCTTATTTGCACCAATGGAGGTGCTGTTCGCATCCTGAATGCCTTCAGTGGATCGGTGCTGCACACTTTTTCAGTAAGACTCAGAAATACACACATGCTAAAGAATATGTGTTTGGACGTTAATATAGTGACTGTTAATTCACTTAAGTTTTTTTAACCTAATTTCAGGGTTATAACAACAGTAAAGGCGTCTCTCTGGAGGCCTCCTTCACCCCAGACTCAAAGTTTGTCATGATTGGTAAGCTGTAGAACCTTTTCTTCTGTTTATGTCTGCTCCTGTCAGATGGAGAACATCCAGGACTTTGCACAACTAGAACTATTTATGTATTTTGTTATTTTACAACAAGCTTTAAAGAAGGGTGGGTTTGAACACTTTTTTTTAATGCTTTCTTCTGCTTTTTTTTATTTAATCGTGCCTCAGATTCTAAATCAGATTAATGTCCAGGCTTTGACTAGGCCATCTGCTGAAGGTTGGATCTCCGTCCTGGTTTCCAGACCTTTGCAGCCTCAGTCAGGCCATATATTAAGTTCCATTCATCCTCCTATTAGTTCAGGTCAGCTTCCCTGTCCCTGGTAAAGAAAAACAACTCTACAGTATAAAGCTGCCACTCCCATGTTTCATCATACAGATGGTGTGTTCAGGGTGATCTGTGGTAGTTCTGTTCTCTATGTGAAGCATTTGCATATGTAATAAGAAGCAAAAAGTTGATTTATTTATTAAATGATGTGTGTCTTAAATGGCTTAAGGCTCGATAATTTTCATCCTGTCAGCAAATCCTTTCACCTGAGCTTTCGATCTCTGCAACTCCTCCACACTTCCAATGAACCTCATTCTAAACTCGATTAAAGGAGCTCGTTTCTGAGAGATTTTATGCTGTTTTAGGCTCTGGATGCTATTTTCTAACCTACCCCTTTTCCTTGGACCTTTGAAGTTTGCTGTTTTTAGAAATCAATATGTGTAAAGATTAAAAGAGTTTGACAACTCTTGGCAGACCGTGTATATAGAGTCTATGTCATTCAGGTTCAGAGGATGGAAGAGTTCATGTTTGGAGCACTGAAAGTGGGATGAAGGTGGCTGTGCTGGATGGCAAACACCCAGGACCTATCAACAGTCTGCAGTTTAACCCCAGATACATGACATTTGCCAGCGCATGCACAAACATGGTGAGAGCAAACACATTACACGACCCTGTTGGACAAAGTGCTTCTTTCTTTACTATTCATGTTAATCTTTCCTGTTTTGTTGTGGTTGTTGTTTTTTACCCTACAGTCTTTTTGGCTCCCATGCATTGATGGCTTATAACAGGGATGGAGACACCTTCCCATCCAGCAGTGATGTGGGATATCTCAGTGTGTTGGACTTTCTGTTTTAGGACACATTGTCCAAATAATAAGAAGTATTCTTAGCAGCTTTTTTACATCTTTTACACCAGTATTCTAAGGCTTTTAAAAAGGCCGTTGTCTTCTTGTAAAATAGTGTTTCTAACATTGTTCATGTGTGTTTATTTTACGACTTTTATACTATGTCTTTGTAAATTCTTTTTTGAAGAACTGTTGCTGTTTACATTTTTGATAATAAACATAAATATTTTTCAGATTTTTGTCTTTTTTTATTTTTACCGTGTATTCATCTTTCCGACATTTTACAAACTCAAGAACATAAATAAAATAAACAAGACACAAACAAACATAGCAGAAATGTAAATATCGAATGTTGTTTTGGGTTAAGTTTGACTTTTTAAATGGTTACATTTTTACAGCTCAATAAAACACTGAATCACAAAGTTTAAGGTTTAATTGTGTTTTCAAGTTTCAGGCTTTCCTATTTAGTCCTAACCCACAAGCATTGCTGGTATAAAATGTCACTAATTTGATTCTTACTGTGTTCTTTAATGTTGGTTAGTGTAAGTAGTGATATGTTCACTGTAGTATAGATTCTTGTACGTATCAGGTCTAAACTTCGTGTATAAATAAAACTGTAAGTGGTTTAAAGAATGCAGAGCTATAGGAAATCTTTTATTTTCATAATAAAATGGGTAACTCAATCAAACTGACAGCAGAGTTAAGGAGAACAGAACCTTGATCTTGTAGTAGAAGAATCACAGATAAAGAGGTGTTTTAGTCTGTTTACTCGCCCACGCACCTATAATTGCTTCTTCTGAAGTAGAGGAGAGGGGTGGGAGCCATGCTGAATAATGTATCCATGCTTGGGTAGTGTACTCACCACAGAGTGAATAATGGATGATCCCATCACAGGTAACCTCACAGGGACACACTTATCTTTCTCTAAACCAACACCTATGTGTGTTTGATCAAACCCTGTGTGGAAGAATAAAAGAAATAAGTGAAATGGTTTAACTTTTTTTTATAGTGTAATCAAACTTTCTGTTAACTTTTGTTATTATTTTCTATTATTTTTTCCATGTTGGCTCTTTTTAGTGTTAAATGATGGTGATGAGGCTGTTGGTAGAGATAGTTTACCTTTTGAAGCTCCTTATAAATACATGTTGGGGTGGTTTTTCATATTGAACAATGACTTGAAAAGGTGTCATTTATCTTTTTTATACAATAATCCACAAACTTCAAAAGCAATAACATAAACAATTGAATTTATGATGGTTCTTGGGTCTCAGGTTTTCTTTTAAACTAGAACTATTAGTATTGGAGCTGGTCTGCCTGGCTGTGTCTTACCTGGACGAGGCCGCCTGTGGAGCTAGTTAACAGTTACCTTTTATCTCTCTGCTTCTTTCTGTCTGTCTGCTTCTTTCCTTGAACCACAGTCGGCCTCAGCAGATGGCCGCTCACACTGAGCCTGGTTCTGCTGGAGGTTTCTTCCCGTTAAAAGGGAGTCGTCGGTTCATGCATGCTTGGTGTGAGGGATTGCTGTCAATGAGTTGATGCAGCTCATTTTTCTTAGATAGAAAACTTTGAACTAATCTGACTGTATGATCTGACTCAATAGTCTCAATTATGTGCCTTAAGATGACATGTGTTGTGGATGGGAATGATAAAAATAGAATAGATTGAATCGAATTGAATTATTCTCTACTCCAAACAGCTCCTGCTAAAAAGTCTCTGGTGGATTTATCCCAGATATGATTTGATGTGGAGGTTTAGGGTCCCGGTCCAGTGGGAGGGTGAACCTCCACTTAAATTAAAGTAATTTTCAGGCTCCAAGGTTTTTTTCTTACACTTATTATTTCCTGTATGTTTATTAATTTCACATCAACTCTTTCAAGGTTAGCATTGCTTCTTTTTATTTGGCCCATGTCATTATGAATGCAGGCCAGAAAGTTCAGTTTGGGTTTATCACTTATTAGGAAGGCCAGCTAATAGTTGTCCTGTTGGCAGATTATTCAGCCTTAGCTATGAATCGTGGGACCTCCTCAACATGCTATTTTAATTTCCAGATGATGAAATGGCCAAGTTGGTCTGAACCTTAAAGCTTGACATGTCCCTCTTCAAATTATCTTTGGGGGAACAAGTTAAAGAGACTGAAAGCCGTTCCCATTAAGGAAGAGTACTGAAAACCATATACATTTTCCATTGCAGTCCAAGGTTATGTGACAAAATTCCAAAATATGAATAGATGTCATGTGATACGAGTTCTAGGGTACCCAAACCCGTCCTACTCCTAACTCTTCATCCCCCTTTTACTGGTAATAGGCACAAGGTGTACTGACTGCAGGTTTGTAGGATGGGGGAACTATGTTCAAACGTAGCGATCAGATTCTTGCCTGGTGTCACATTTCTTTGACCAGGTCGCTGGAATTTGAGATCATGCTGTTTCGTCTGCCTGATTGTCCATCCCTTGTGAAGGAGTGCTAAAATGTCATTACACGCAACACAGAAGCAGCTTCTGGAAGCACCATTTTGACCTCTGGGCGAGAACATCTACGGATCTCCACACTGACTGAAGACGAGGACAGGGAGCGACCCACTTAGGACTCCCCCACTAAGACCATTAACGCCACTGCCATCGATACGCAAAGCGTTTCAGATCACTCATTGGGGAGGCATATCCACTGACAGGCACGTTATTACTCATTGGCAACACTTCCGTAGATTGTGTTTCAGACGTTAGGGAGCTCCCGAGTCATCCTTCAGGCGTTTATGTCACTTGTATGTGTGGCTGCATCTGTCTGCAATCGGAGGAGAGGCTGCTCATCTGCAGAGAGAGAACTCTGAAGACCTGAAGATAGGTACAGGAAGCTGTGAACACTGACTGCCAAAAGATGTCCCACCAAACTGGAATTAATGGTAAGTGTGCCTTTAAATGAAAACTTTTATTAGGTCTAAACTGAATAGATAGAGTCAGGTTTTATGGGATCATTTTTAGGATGCCTGAACATGAAGTCTAAAACTTTGTCAGGATAAAGAGACAAACTGTCACACATATAGCTCCTTTAAATGTCTGATCTATTTTAGTAATGAAATCAACGTAATCCCTTCACTCTGCAGCAGTTTATGTATGTAGGTAATGGAGTTTAATAATAGGAGCGTTGACAGAAGTGTTCCTTTTTCTAACCTGATCGTACATCATTTATGAGATTGCAGGGTTTGGTAACCATGGTGAGGCAAGAGGAGATACAAAAGGAGATAAAGATTTTCTATATTAAAACATTTTTAATTGCAGAATTTGAACTGGTTTAGTCTATAAACTGTAGTCTGACAGTAGCTGGTCATAGTGTGAGTCTGTTTAGATGACAGAATGATAACCTGGGTGTGGATCAAGTTTTCACTCCTCCGTGGAGTCACAGCTTCTTACTTACCAAACTCTGCCTCGCTTGTCTTTATCTGCTTATCCTTGTTTGTTTTGTTTTTTGTGCTTATATCTGCCTCCTGCAGCTACACCTGAGCTCAAACAGTTTCTGGCTCGAGCGAGAAGAGGTTCTATCAGAATAATGAAGATCATAATCAGCAATGGTAAGACTTCTACTATTAAAAGCCCATTATTGAAGATAGGAGTTCATATTTCCTGATTTTTTTTTTTCCATTTTTCTGCAGAGGAGTTGGTGTTAGATTCATACAGAGAGCCTGCGCGGAGCTGGGACAAGGACTTCGATCAGTTTCTGCTTCCTCTTCTAAAGCCTCAGGAGCCCTGTTACATCCTTTACCGCCTGGATTCCCAGAATGCACAGGGACACGAGTGGATATTCATTGCATGGTCACCTGACCAGTCACCAGTGAGTTTGGAAATTAGTCTCAGTTTTACATTTCCGTTGCAGTGATTCAAACTTAACAGAAAAGGAAAAAAGGCCTTTTTTGCAACCCTTTTTTTTTATCAACTTCTTGATATTCAGCTTCTTGTAGTCGCTTAAAATGGTCTTTTAATGTGTTTCTGTTGATTTTTCTATTGCTTGTTTACCCACATTTAGTTTAGTGCATGACTGTTGTGGGATAAAAGTTTTGCTTGTTTGTTTTTAAGCCTCTTAACTCTATGATTTATACAAGCATCAACAGGCTCGTACATTTAAAGAATGAACCGGAGTTCTTATGGTAAGAAGAGTTAGATCTCCAAGGTTTTTTGAATATGTCTTCATCAGCTTTGAAGCTCAAGTCTAGAGACATAAATTTCATCACAACTGCCTGTGTAAAATTGTTTAAGCTCAAGTACTTTACTAAGAATATCTGTAAGAACATTTTTTAAGTCTGGCAAAATATTAAGAATAAAATCTAGATCTGAACAGTTCTAACTCAAGAATATGCTTCAGTTTTAAACTCCACTATTGCAGCTTCGGCTGTACTTCGTTGTTCTGATGTAAACTGAAGCCTCTTTCCCAGAAACAGTTTTTTTGGCTTCTTGCAGGTTTTAATCTAGCATTGCTCTATTTTTTCTACCTTCCAGTCGTTTCTATGCTGAAACAGGAATCCCCATGGATTATACTGTCACCACTTTTTCACTACAAAAGTTACATTTCACATGTTTTTAGAATTAAGTAACTAGATCCAATGCAGGCTCCTGCAGAACTTCCTACAATTCATAGATTTTTGTTAATTGTTGAAGCATAGAAGCATGTAAAACCTGCAGATGTCCTGACTAGAGGACTGAATTTCCCCATGTCACCAAAGCTGATTTCACTACACACAGACTGACTGTTTACTCATTTTGTGAGTTCTGTGGCTGAGATGTTGACATGGACTTTGTTAAGGGTTACAAATTTAAAGAAACTGAATTCAAATAAATGCCACACTTTCTAGATGTTTAGTTGTTAATAAGAATAAATTCCGCCTGTTTTTTTTTTCTTTTACTTCACTATTTCTTACCACTGTCAATGAGATCAAGGGCAAAGTTTTTAGTCAATGCCCGCAAAAACTCCCAGTGATAAGAACTCTGCATCCTGTGATAAAACTAACTGATGACTTCATGGTCGCGTTTGTTGGTTTCGTATTATATGCTGTGTTTAAGTTCCAATACTTGGAAGTATTACAGTGCAGTTTTTATCAGAGCAGATTCAGTTTTCAGAAACAGATTTATATCCAAAGAGAAGAGTTTGATTTATTCAGTCTTTTTAAATCTGTTGTTTTAGATCATTCTTCAAATACTAAAAACCTATTCCGAAATAATTAGTGATTCATAACATCCATTTAAGCTTGACAGTTGTCCTCTACTTATCATTGTGTCTTATTTTCTAGCTTTTAAGTGCACGAATATAAATAAAATGAATAAATAAATAAATTAAACAGGAAAGTGCCAAAAAAGCTTAAAGAATACAAAAAATGCTGGTTCTTTAAAAGCTAGATGTAAGGGAGTTAACAGTGGTTTAAAAACACGACCAAAAGAAGCAGAATGGTAGTCATTTTTTGCAAGCTTACATGTTCTTGTTACTATCCTCTCCTACAATTTTCTAGATATATGAATATGATTTACTGAGTCTATGAAAAACCTGTCATCAAGGACTGGGTCGCGGGGGCAGCAGCCTCAGCAAAGACTCGCAGGCTTATTCTCCCAGCTATTCTCAGGTTATATCAAGGATAATCTTTTTTTCAAATTGTGTCTAAACAGCAGAGCAAATTTAAGTAGTTTTTTTAATTTAGCTTTTTTGTTTGACCTGTTTTGGAAAATAACAAATTTCACAAAGTAATATTTTTTTGTGAAAAAGGGTTTACTTTAAACTTACAGTACAATAAACATACAGATTCTAAATGTTAAAGCTGCTCTGTGTCCGCTAGGTGCGGCAGAAGATGATGTACGCTGCAACCCGTGCCACACTGAAGAAAGAGTTTGGAGGAGGTCACATCAAAGACGAAATGTTCGGCACAGTTGAGGTCTATAAAAGCCCCACTGATGTATACCAAGAGATCAACTGCTCACCTCCCGGTTAATCATTATCATCTTTATTATTTCTTTCTTTCTGCAGGATGATCTATGCTTTCAGGGATATATACGCCACAGATCCTCCTGCTCCTCTCCAAATCCTCTTACAGCAGCCGAACAAGAGCTCCAACGAATTAAAGTCACTGAGGTACTCAAGTTGTCTGAAGATGTTGCAAAAGTATCCAGGCACAAACTTTTATATTTTTTATTGACATTTTATTTGGTAGATCAACACGATATAATAGGCTACACAATTCAAAAGCGGAAAGAAAAAAATTTTCTGTTTAATGCTATTTAATAATTAAATATTTAAAAATAAGGCACCGATTTGTATTTAGCCCTGCTCACTCAAAATCCAGTTCTATTTTAAAGCTCAGTGGGAATATCATAAGTAGATACAAATCAAAAATGAGATGAAATATATATATAAATATATATAATGCTTGATCGAGGTTTCAAAAGTTAGAAAACATTAGTAAACAAACATCATCGTTAGAACCAGGGAACAATGTTAGAGAAGTTGCTTAGAAATCTGAAGCAGAGAAAAGTTATAAAGCAAGATCTTTAGCTGTGAACATCTCAGGTTATAGAATGGAGAGTAATGGTGCAATCCTTAATCTACCAAAATAACCTATCCAACTACAACAGAGAACCTGGAGAACAGAGCATCAGAGAAGCAGCGAATGTAATCATGGTAACTCTGGAGAAGCTGCAGAGATCCACAGCTCAGGTGAAGCAATAGGTTGTCAGGTACACGTTCTTACCACAAACTTAGCCTTTATGAAACTGTGTTCTAAAGAAAGGTAAAACACAAGCACAACATTCCCAACATTAAACATATCGGTGGCTGCATAGTGCTGTGAGGAATGTTTCATTGACCATAGACTACGACGCTTGTAATGTGGTAAAAAATGGGAAAATAGAATCAAGTACATGTGTGTTAAAATGGCCCAGTCAAAGTACAAACCTAAACTGAAATGAGAATCTGTGGCAAGACTCTCATATTATTTTAAATGATATTATTTTTTTTTATCTATAGACAATAAAATGAAGTGGTTCTTTTCAAGATCTGCCAATCTGCTAGAACTGGTCCAAAAGAGTCCCTACAGTGAACAGTCGTAGAAGTAAAAACCTTTGGATTAACTGAATACAAAAATATTCAACACTTTCCTTTTTCTAATGTATTGTTTAAATATTTGAATCCCTTCTTCTTCCACTTAATTACTTTGTGTTGATCTTTTGCATAAATCTCCATCAAAATGCAATTAAGTTTGTGTAAAAAAAAAAGCCAGCTAATCTGAAAAAATGTACGGGTCATCGACGCCTTTATAAGTTGCTGAATGTGCAACTGATGCCCCCATTGTTTGAGCTGAGGAATTTTTTTTTTTTTTGCATTTTTTATTTAGATATTTTGCTACATGATAAAGTTTTCTGTGTACATCCAATAATTTAAATGTGTCAATTTAGGAAAAATCCAGGAATATAAATGCTCTTGTGTTTGCAGGACGAACGGCGAAGAATCGGAACCCCAACAGCACGAGCGAGGGTCTGTCAAGACACATTTCTGCTTATTTGCTCATTTTGCATAAAGCTACAAAGGAGCTGATTTTATGCTGATCTGTTGATTTTGTCCAGGTCACAATGGAGTTTGGTTTAGACAAGAGGGCTCAGACTCTTCAGGGTCTTGCCTTCCCTTTACAAGAAGATGCCAAACGAGCTCTGCAGCAACTCAAGCAGAAACGAATCAACTACATACAGCTGGTGAGCCTAAAAACAAACCCATGTTATCAGTGGGTAGTCTTGGTTCAGATGGTAGTTTTAATTTTAGTTAGATGTTGTTACACTGGAACATGATTAAGTCTCTCAGAGTTTGCTTGTATATGCTGTGCTTCAGAAGCTGGACGTAGAAAAAGAGACGATCGAGTTGGTTCACACCAAACCCACAGAAACCCACGAGCTTCCCTTCAGGATTCCTACAGATTCTCCTCGATATCACTTCTTCATCTTCAAACATTCCCATCAAGGCCAGTTGCAGGAGGCACTGGGTCAGTATGCAGTCTGCTTTGTTTGGGGAATAAGCAAACAGATAAACATAGTCAGAGGCTCCAGAATTTGACCACAGTCATGATTTTGCTTTTACTTGTTTCCACTGTCCATTTGGACAATTTATTTCTGATGATGAGCTTCAAGTCTGGGGTTAGAAGGTTTCCTTGCCATCCACCTAAGCTGCCTTCACAGGTTTTGAATCAAACATAGGATGGGACTCTGGTTGGACCACTTTAGATGATTGACATTACTTTACGATATAAGACACGTGTTGGTATAATAACATCATTTTAAACCAAATCTCAGGGGTATGAATTATCAGTTGCTTAGCTATGTATTTCTCTTTCTTTAGCATTTAACAAAACATATCAATGAACTCTGTTAATATATTTTTGAAATGTATTTGAAGGTATAAAAAGATACCAGTTAAGCATTTTCATGAGAATGATCCTCCCAGCCTATGGCTACGTTCACACTGCAGACAAATGTGGCCCAAATCCAACTTTTTTTGTCCTGAAGTGACTCAGGTGAGATTCTTTCATGATTGTGTGAACAGGAATCTGGCTTTTTTCAGACCTGATCTGAGTCACATTTGTATACAGTTTTAAATCTGATACAGGTTGTTGATGTTACTCTGTACAAAGTGTAACAAAAACAATTAGAAGACAGTGTAGATAAAGTTTTTATAAATTTTGGAGTTAATAAGTATTTATTTGGGCAGATACAGAGATTCAAAAAAACAACCTGGGGGGTCATACAGTAACAGGTCAGTTGATAATAATGCTGCACCCTCAGATTTCTCCTCAGAGATTTCACAGCCGTTGCTCCTCCAAAAGCTGCAATTAATAGTTTAACTCTCTTTCCCATCTGTCTCTGTTTCCACATTGTCTGCTGTATCATCTACCTACTTCCACTGCTTAAACAGCTTTAAATCCACCCATTCACTCTGATTTCTGACGTCTTGTCTTTGTTATTCTGTCGCCTGCTGGTCACTTCTGTGCCGAGCGTTGTTTGACGTGACTTATTATTGTTTTTCTGTGCATGCAGATCACTACAGGAACATAATTTGAGACGATGATGTGAAAAGCCACACAAAAAGGGATCTAAATTCAGAATTAAGCATTAAGAGCTGTAGTGTGAACACGTGTCAGCGCTTTTCCTAATGGCTGCCAAATCTTTGTGACTGGATTGCTGAGTATCGCATCAACCACAGCCTTTCTGAGAAAGTAATTTCTAATGTTTCCCAACACGTTCTTGTCCAGATGATATGCCAGCCACATGTTTGAAGCTTTACTAATCAGTTTACTGTTACACACTCTGGCCTTGAATGAGATGACTGCTTAATGCTAAAGTATGTCCACCACTGACGCACCCACTGAGTGTTATTACTCACCTCGGATGTGAGCTCTGCCGAGGCTCTTGGGTGTGTTCATTTCCTGCTGCAGCCTTTAGCGCTGAAAGCGGCTCAAGCTTGTAAATCAGCTTCAAAAACTGTTTCAGAACAAAGTTTAAGATATTGTATAGCTGGTTTGTTCAGCCCAGGTGTGAATGGTTCTTTACAAAAAACTTTTTTAACCAAATCTGTGATATATGATATGTTTGATTTTTCTTTTTCCAACCATCAACGGACTTCAATCCAAATAGGTGCTCTGGATAAAAAACATAAAATGGAGGAGCTGTGGTTTACCTCATAAATATAAACCACAGCTTGATATTAAATATATTGTTTTGTCTTTAATGACAAAAAAATGTTTGATACATTTTGGCTCCATGAAACCAGGTTATCAGAGCCTCCCTCTGAGATGTGTATCTGTGAAGTATTCAGTTAGCTTTTGAAAATTTCCGCAGTCTGAAGTTTGAACACAACTGCTAGAGGTTAAACTAACAATGATGACTTTGAACATTTTGCAACCTGTCTTAACTTGAACGGACTGCAGATTTTTTGGAAAGCCTTCACTGTGCAATACTGCTTTGTTCTCTGTTCTCATCAAATACATGTTTGCATTTATAGGAAGCTGTCCTGCGCTTCTCCTACCCATTCCGGGTGTTTCAACAGCTCCCTATAATGAATCCTAGCTCTCTGCAGCAACACTAGCAGATCACACCAACTTAGCAAATAGACGCTTCCTACTTCAAATTCTCATTGACCAAACAAAAAAAAAACTCCCCACCAGAAACCCTGCAAGCTACAAAGACATCTTTAAAGGTCTTTTGCACAATCTAAAGTTAATTCTCACCCTCCATTTTCCTCTTAGTAAGGTATATTTTTAGTGTGAAAGCAACCTTTTCTTTAGCCCCTTTCAAATCACACTTTTACAACAAATAAATATTTAAAAAAAAAACTGAAATTCCCCATGATGGCAAGACTTTGACCTTTTACACATGCATCCAGAACAAGGGCCTTCTGTGCTCTAAAACATGCTGTTGAGAATGTGGGGTCTAAAGGGCGTGGCTTATAACTGGTTACATTTAGCAGAGCAATAACTAAGATGTGCGGATGATTTTCTTAGGGGAAAACCTCAAGGAGCCTAGCTCTAAGTTGGATTTCTCGCTGGCTTTTCAAATCTGCACAGTGCTTTAGATACAGGCATTGTGTTTTGCATCATTCTCAGTATGATATTGTCTCCTTCAGAACAAGTTGCGTGCTATATTTTCAGGAACTTTTAGTTGACTGCCAAGAACATGTACACACAAAAACAACCTGAGCGTGTTTTTCTGTTTACCTTTAAGCGTCCTTCAACTTGAGGAAAAGGTTTTTTATAGACTTATAAACACGTCCAATCAGTTTTAACAAGTGTTATATTATTTATGACTATCAATGATGACTCATATAACTAATACGGTCAAATGTCGCGATTTTCGATGACATTTCTTTAGATCAGTTACTTTCTCAAACCTTTGCATCTATTTATGAAACACCACATAGTTCCCTTACCACCATGCCAATGGTTCTTAAATGTGTTGTTCAAACATCCAAATATGATTTTCTAAATAATGTCAAAAGTCTGGAACAATGGGTAATGACTAACTCCCATTTATTAGATTTTTTTACAGGTTGGGTTAGGAAAATAAACAACCTGCAACTGTTGGTTTGACCCTTACTATTTAACCTTAACGTAATTTCATTCTTTTTTTATTCCTTAAGAAAGTAAACTGCCTGTCTTCACAAGAGTAAACAAAACAAAAAAAACTGGATATTACATGTAGTGAAATGGTGAAATCAAATAAATTTAATTTATTAAATTGAATTTAGACACATTTTGATATGTATTCGTAAATCTAAAAGTAAGACGCCAAATTGGAAAATCATACTATTTTTTTGACTTGTAACTTGAAAGTTGTGAGGTTTGGTTTGACATTCTTCACACAAAACTTAAGACATTTGTAGTTCTATCTGAGGTATTTCTTCTGAGTTCCTTTTAACCGTTTTTACCTTTAGAGGTACGAGTCTAGCACTTCCTTCTGTAGCTCAGTTTATCAATTCCATCTGATTAGATAAATGTCTCCCCACAGTCTTCATATACTCAATGCCTGGCTACAGCTGCAGCATTAAGGAGCGGATGCTGTACTCTAGCTGTAAGAACAGGTTACTGGATGAGGTGGAGAGAGACTATCAGCTGGAAGTCACCAAGAAGGTCAAGGTCATCTCATAATCAGCAGATTTATCTTCAGTGATGAGTGACTTAGTCATTATTCTCTGGTCTGTGTGTTTAGATGGAGATTGACAGCGGCGATGGGCTGACAGAAGACTTTCTTTACGAGGAGGTTCACCCCATAGAGCACACCTTAAAGCAGGCCTTTGCTAAGCCCCGTGGACCGGGAGGGAAGAGGGGTAACAAACGCCTCATCAAGGAGGCTGGAGAGAATGGGGGGGAGAATTAGACATTACACCTACAAAATATATCCAAGCAATTGTAGAAATATTGAACAAATAACCTGTTATTTTAATGTTAAGCTCTTTGTCACTTCTTCTATATTGCTTTTTAAAGACAAGGTTTTTTAAAAACTGAAATGTAGATCTGTCCTAAAGGTAAAACTCATAACACTATAAAGATGTGTCTAACTGCTGATACATTTTGGACGTCTTTTCCACTGTTTTTTAAAGCTTTTATTGTCCACCAGTGAGTCCATCAACACACAGGGATGTCATGCAGCCAAAGTTTTTGCAGATCCACACCAACCACTGAGAGCTGAACGTCACTGCTGAGTGCATAGCTAACAGGCTATATTGTGGAAATTTACGTTTAAGACCTGCAAAGACAGGCAGCGCTCTTCACAATTATTGGTAAACCAGCTGGACAAATGTAGGAATCCTTCGAACAAATTAATCCTTATCTCAGTAGGATGGTTTTATACTGAGAGAACCCCAATGTTTTTATTTCAGTTCATCTATTGAGTGAAGGAAAACATGTGGAATTAATGAACAAATCACAGCTTAATGTTATGAAGATGTTTTTCTACTTGAGGTTTCATGTTTATCTGGGTGTGTAGGAACTTTTAGGTATCAATTAATTCCTATTTACTTGGGGAATAGAAATGCTGGGACACAGAAGCACGTTTTTCTTAGCCTTTCCTCAAAAGGGTAATAAGAAAAGAGAAGCATCTATTGTTTTTTGTCATCAGGGAAGAAAAGAAAATTTCATTGTATTGCTGGCAACCATGTTCATTTACAAATAAACTTCTTATGACGTAAGAAGACAGAAGTGTGTTACTCTTCTAAGCCAGGGAGTTGCTATAGTAGCTGAAGTAGTGATGATAATGTAATGTATAATGTTTTCATCATATGCTTTTGACATTAAACTACTCTGTGTCAATTTAGCCAACTTAGGTAAATTTCCTATCATCTAATGTCAAGGCTATATTAATAAACATACAAAGGGGGAAGCAGTAAAGATAATATTCTTAGAAAAACTTGTATTTTTAATGACAATAAAAGTTTAAAATACCTGGCAAGGTTGGAATATGATTCACCAGCATCCACCCAATACATGCACTACATACTACATTTGTGCGTTCCTGCTAAGGTTTCAAGTGTCCCAATCTTCCACAGCTGTCTTTAACCCCGCCCACATGCGACCTTAATCCACACTTGAGCTGGGCATGCATCAAAGCGGACTTTGGTGAAGTGAATTATCTACAATTCATTCATTTCATTTTCATTGTATGTGACATTTAAAAAAAAGCTGAAATACAGGGATGATCTGGCATACATAACATAAAATTCCCTTTAAATCATCCACAATTTTCAAACAGGTAGTTTTTTTTCTTTTAATATTCAATCAATAATTCTTTTCCACAAGCTCCTGTTTTATTGATAGGAGATATTTTCAAACAAAAAGTTGATTTTTGATTAAAGATCAGTGTGTACGGAAAAAGTTTCTGTTAAAGATTTGTTAGATGTTTATTGCACATTTTAGATTATTTAACCAATCTAAATAAACATAACATTAGATAACATCAGCTATTAAATTTAACCAATAAAGATCACTGTTTAAATTCTTTACATTTTTCCCAACCCTCTAAAAGGTAATAAAAAATATTAATTACATATACTCGATAATAAGTATATTGTTTGATACTTAATTTATAAGCAAAGCCTATTCTATTCAATAATTATAAATAAGGATCTTGTATTGAAAGAAATACCACATTTAGTAACAGTGACCTTTAAAAATATTCACTTTAAATTGATTAAATGACCAATTTCTCCAAGAGTTAAAGGAATCAATTTGAAACACCAAACCAACCAAATACATACCCTTTAAATAATAGATTTAAAATTAAATGTTTAAATGTTTGTTTAATTATAACTGACTATTCCCCTGTGCCTTTTTTCTGAAGTATTCTGAGCTGATGTTACGCAAATGTGGATCAACAATGATAATACCTCAAATTTTGAGTTGGCTCATAGATCCTACATTGACACTAGAAGCTGGTCCTTTTGATATTCAGATATTAATTGCTGGAAATGTTTTTTTTATTAGCTGTAGTTAATTCTCCATTATCAAAACAATGGAGACATAAAAAGCTATAAGTAAAATATGCTATAAAAGGTCTGCTTTTTTCTAAAATTCCTTTATTTTCATTTTCTTTCTTTTAGCATGTTGATCCAGTTAGACGTATTCTCCCACAGAATTTCTTGTTATTCTAATGTCTATTTTTGTATCCTTTCGTTAGTTAAGATATGTCTTGTACATGGCAAATAATTCTATTTGAATTTGACTTGTTTTTTATGAAAATAAGGTAAAATATAAAACTAACCTTTAGTGCTCGTACTGAAGAAAACACTTGTTTTCAGATGTAATGATCAAAATAATTCCTATTTTACTGTATATGTGTGAATATAAAAGAATTTTTTGCACTTTCTTGCAATTTTAAAATATTTTCCATCATTTCATTGTGATAGATGTGGCCATCCCAAATGATGGAAACAGGAGACCGGAGAAATACCAACAACGGAGCTAGAAAGAGTCCTGCGCTTCTCCTGGGGAAAAAAGGCATCAGTTGTGGGGCATGATAAAGGAAACACAGATTCTATTGACATAAATACATAAATTTTACATATACAGTTGTTAAAAGAAAACTTTCATTTCAATTCAATTGATCCCAAAGGAAAATTAGATGTATCTCATAGTTTCTTTTTTTTTTTTCTTAACAAATATTTGTATATGTTGATAGCTGTTGGTAGGAAGGATTTCCTGTAGCAGTCTGTCTTGCAACGGATCTGGAGAAGCCTTTGATTGAAGACAGCCTGATGTGGTTCAGCAGTTTTGTTTTTCATTCATAAAAAATAACTTTTTCATAGGGGCCACAGCAGTTTATCCCAGTTCACTGTGTTGCTTTAATGAAACAATTGATCATTCCCTGCTCCAGCTGTCACCTTATTTTAAATTAAAAACAACAAAAAACTAAACTTGATAGTTTTTTAGAGTCTGTAACAAACAAGTTCTTCCCTAATTTTTGCTATGATAAGATTATTTGTAGGTTAAAAGGAGGCCTACTAAGTTTGAAAAAAATGTAATACTTATTTCTCAGGAACTGCTGACCACTATTATTTGACCAAGCTCATAAAGACTGACAGAAATTGCTTTTTTAATGCTATGATGAGACTATGAATATAGCAGCTCTATTTTAAAATAACACAAACTATAACATCTACTGCTTCAAAAGCCTCTAATCAACATTTAAAAACACTTAGCCTAAATTAGTTTGTTGTTTTATGCGGTTATTAAATGTTTTAGGTTTGTGTTTTCCCTGAGTTCCTCCTAATGTGTGTAAGTGAAATCCCATAGCCATGCAGGGAGCAGCAGGAGGGGTCACGGGGTTGCCTGTTTTTTTCCAAGAAGGAGATCTACCCAGAATCCTGTGCTGTGCTGCTTTCATACCTCACGGGAAACAGGCCTGATGTGAACATTTCTTCTTGGAAACAGGGCTTAGAGCTGAGCAGCAGCTTTTCAAGTGGTCATTATCTCAATACACGCGAAAAGCGTCCTGAGTTAGGATTAATCTTAGAAAACAGCCTGACTTTAGATAAGAAGTTAATTTCCAAGAAAACAGAAGCTGCACCTGATGCAGAGGTTTCAAGTAACAAACAACTGAAAGATGATAGTGGAGTAATCGTGAAATCTGATAAGGCACCAAAAACATTTTCTTTACTAACAACTGCTGTTAAAATTTTGCTAGAACAAATAACAACTACAAGATTTAAGACCCATGCCATAAAGGACTATCATAACGATTAACATGAACAATGTTTGTGTTTCTGTTTTCACTGAACTGGAGGAAAGCATGAAACACTTCAGCTAGATCAAGTTACAAATGTTACAGGAAGTAGAACTCCTTGATTTCAATCTAAAACAAATGACAGCCCCCGTAAAATCAGCATGAACCTTTATTCTTTTAAATCCTGAAAAAATAGAAGCAAATGAAATTTGACCATGAGATTATCGAAAGTTTTTGTCAACAATCTTGTAGACCTATAGATTATTTGCAGCCAGAAAAATTACAGTGAATATAGTGACAGAAATAGAGCAGATTATTAATTAAAACCTCCTCGTACAGCATTGGGCGTTTAGTTTTATGTCTGTCCATCTGTTTGTTTGTTTGTTTGTTTGTTTTTCCATAATATAGACCCAGATTTGAACTTATGATGGGCCTTGTCTATAGAGTTCTAAAAGTGTCCTATATAAATCAATATTTAAAGATCCCTCAGATTTCTTGCAATTTCTTAAAACTGGAAATATGCATTTGTTTAATAGATGATTCTTACAGATTTCCTTAAATATATTTCCTGTATAACTAACATATCCAACAATTATTTTTACTGTAGCTATGTCTTGTTATTTTATAATTGTATGTTGGAGCATCACCTAATTATTTTAAGTCACTTTCAGACAAAATTATACTTTATTTTGGTAATGAAACAAGAATCAATGATATACAAAAATCAAGGTCTTAAATAAATAAATACCTCAACATACCTCTGAAAATTATCCAAAGCTGTTCAATATATTTTATTTATTTTTGTTTAGCTGTGATAAACAAATGATGACTAAAATATTTTACTTTTTTTGTTAAATTGAAAACGTATCCTGCACTATCTCTGCATCTTATGTTGACATTTGTACGGGAAGCAGTGGATTTGCGTGTGTTGACTTGACAGACCATCACGACCCGCTGGCTGCTGCCTCTCTGTCACTGCGGGCGCTGAAACACTAAACCTTTCCTGGAAACGGATTCCCAGGAAGCCTCAGCTGAACTGAGCTGCTGTCTGACTGTGTGCAGCAGCATTTTTCACAGAGCTCACACTGCAGCTGTGCTCATTTAAAACGAAGACACAAAACGGATCTTGTCCTGTTCAGACTGTTGGAAGCTCTAAAACCTTCATTGACTGCAATCAGTTTTTTAATGGTTAAAATACTTTCTCTTTTCCCTGATTTAAGGTAAGTTTATTTCAAATATAATCTCAGTCATTTTTTGAAGTTTGAGTGTAATTCGTTTAAGTCATGTGGTTGCTGTTAATCAGATTGTAGTGATTAATTGTTTTCAACTTGCTGATTCCAGAGGACCACAATCAAGAAAATAAATGTATTTTTCTTACATTAACACTTTAATTGTCAGGATGTTTAATATTAGGGTATAGGTATACAACAACACGTACTCCGGATGATATGATGGATATAAACCAGACATTTAAATTCAGTCACTATCAGACATTAATGCCATGAAAATGTTGGGGTTTGAAGAACAACCTCAGATACAGCTTCAGATTTTTTAGGGAATTTTTCATGTTGAATTTTACGACATCTGGCCAAGTTTTAACATAAACATTCAAATATTTAACTGCATATTTTGTAGCTATTCTCAATCATCTGTTTTAATATTTCCTTAATATTTGGCCAGTTGTGCTTAACCAAAATGGGAAGGTTGATTTTTAATTAATTTTAAGCACAGTCCCAGATTTTTCAACAGTGTTCAGCCTTTTTGTTTTAGAATTTAAAAAGGCTTTATTGACATATACTAGAACTGATATAAAAACATACAAGCAAACATTTGGTCGACATAAATAAGTACGGTAATATATCGTTTGGAATAAAGAAATTTGAGCTTTATAGGAAGATCATCATGGCAGATGTTCAAAATAAACAACGACAGTGAGAAGTTAGATTACAAAGTAAACATATACCCATGTGCTGAGATGTCTAAGGTTTTTTTTCCACACTAAAACCAGTTATAATGTAAGGTTTAATAATTGGCCCATTGGAACACCACCTGTGTCCATGTTATAAGCATTTAGAGTTGAAGCTGATGCTTTTATTTTCCAAACCCCTAGCAATCAATTAAACCTCCTTCACTGTGAATTTGTCTTTGGTGATCCTTCAGCTTCTAGCATTGTGATGGCTTTAGGTTATTATGCATCCCAACGAATTCTCATTCACCCTAAGGCAACATTTAGTGTCAGATGTTGGAAGCATAAGCATAATTGGCTGTTCGCAAACACAAATAAAATATAAAATTGTATTGAATTATTGTTGTTATTTAACCCAAAACTTCAGAAATAAACAAGACTTTAATCTAATAAAATATTTTCTATATCTGGCTTAAAAATCAGGCCATTGCTATAAATACTCAGAACATTATAGAAAATTCAAGCACAAGAGATCATTCCAGTTAAAAAAAAAAAAAAAAAAAAAAAAAAAAAAAAAAAAAAAAAAAAGTCGATGTCTTTATGAGTTTATTCCACAATAGATTCAAACCCGTGAATCCATGTTTTGCAGACACTATTTTTTTTTTTTGCATAACCTCTTCAGTTTAAAAAAAGTTTTTTTAATAAATAATCAAAAGTAAAGAAATTAATTAGACATTCCCTCTTTTTTTGTGTCATTTACAAACAAACTTTAGTTAAAAACAAACCTTTTTCAGACTAAAGAGTAGCACTTGTATTTACTGAACTGTTTTTGCAATGTCATTTCCACCTCTTCTTACTAGATAGGCTTTTCCCAAACAAAACGTTTTGGACGGTCTTGAGTTATTTTTCTTAAAAAAGAAATTTTATTTTAACAGCAAATAGAGAACTTTGTTATGACCGAGTTTAAAAAGGTAAGGCATATATAAAGAGAGAGGAGCCATAGCTTTTATGGATGTCTTTCCTGGCTCTTACTTTATCAAACTACTGCTGAGGACCAACAGTCTGCAACTGTGTGACTTGATAAGTTCTAAGCATTAAGAAACTCTTGATCAAGAACAGTTACAGCATGATTTATTAATGAAGCCTAGCTCTAATGATTGCTGCTTCTTGGTTGATTGAAAATAAACCTGCAGAATTTAACTCACAGCTGAAATGTGCATTTCTTGATGCTAACCTTTATATTTCTTGCTGGGGCCCACCGTCAGTGAGTAATGGTTGCCCGGGCAGCATCCATTTTACATCATGAGGAACCTCAAAGTTCATGCTACCCACAGACTTTGCCTCCAGCCTGGAATGCTTCTCAGGACCTCAACTCCATCACCACCAACTTCCAGTACCTGCAGACCTCAGGTAAACTAGCACCCAGATTAGCAAGAGACCAGCTAATATCATTCATGTACTTACAGGTGACCAAATTCCTAAAACCTTCTAGATATTTTTTAGACACATAGGACATTTCTATACTGCACAAAACTGAACTCTACGTCAAGTCAATTTTTCTTAAAATAAATACTTTTTTTTTCTTGAGCAGGTAAGTGAGACACTTTGCTAATGGCATAAGACCATTAAAACCCTATTGCAATGTCTTATTTCAAGTGCATAATATCTAATTATTTTATTTTAACAGGAAAAGACTTCACTCCTTTGGGAGATCATCTAACTTACCTACTCAAATTAAGGACAAATACACTTATTTTAAGAACATTTTACTTATTTTTATATAGTCTTTGCAGGGTATAAATAATCCATTGTTTGCAGTGGTCTTTTGGGAATATTGTGATGTTCACTGGTAAAAGATATTTGTCAGGGAGGGCACCACAAATATATGTAACCTTGTATGAAGTCAAATATCTAAGCCATGGACAATGAAACATATTTCCGACCCGTAAATGGTAGCTGAGGAGTAATCTTGTTCTTAATGCTGCCTATCTAAGATTAACAACAACTCAACAATTATCAGTTGTTACATTAACACAAATAGTCCTGTTTTGAAAGAACAGAGGTGATATACATTTCTAAACTAATATCCATTCCCCAGGTTGGTACTGGGGTTCAATGTCAGCAAGCCAAGCTCGGGAAGTTCTCCAGTCCAGGTCTGAAGGAACATTCCTGGTACGGGACAGCAGCCACCCTCAGTACATGCTAGCCCTGTCAGTGAAAACCCGCTGTGGACCCACCAGTGTGCGGATAGAGTATAACAGAGGCAGCTTCTGGTTGGACTCCACGTCCCCTCACCTGCCTCAACTACAAGCTTTCCCAAATGTCCCAAGCCTCATCCAACACTACACCACCTCAGGGCAGACAGCACAGGACCTGGAGTCAGTCCAGGCACAAACTAAGCCGGACCTGATGCAGCATGCAGCTAAAGACAGTGGAGTCCCTCTTAAACTGCTACATCCGTTGCTCAATGTGCAGGGCTTTCCTTCTTTACAGCACCTGGCACGCCTTGCCATCAACAAACACACAAACTGCACCGACCAGCTGCCCCTCCCAAAGACTCTGCTGCGCTTCCTGCAGAACTACCCTTTTTTCATATGAAGATGGAAGCCTGGTGGACCCAGAGGGGGACAGAGATACATGAATATGGTCAGGATTACTCTCCATGGCAGAATGCTGTGGATCTGGAGCAGAGTCAGATCCTGCATCAGCACAGCATAAGTCCATGGGTAGAAGTCAGAGACGGTCCAAGAACAAGATGCCTCAATGTTACCTCATATGACTGAACTCGGTCTTGCTCCAACAGTTTGTCCTAAAAGTATTTTTTTCTGTTTACCTAAGCTTTTGTGAAGTGTGCACTAAATCCAATTATGTTTTATTCTTGGCTGTAAAAGTAAACCTGTGGATTTACCATGAGATGGTTTGCAATGAGGGAGACCTAACTTTTGAATAATAAAGCAAATTATCAGAGCTTTTGAGTTTGAAAATCTCCCATCATTTGAGGATTGTAGAAAAAGGTTAAAAATAGATACATCTTTCCTACTTGTATAGTATTTATATTTATTGTATTTTGTATTTTACCCAGGGGGACAACAGATTAAAAATAACCTTCATGGCTAACTCTGGCTTTTTAACATTCATTGCCCATTCTAAACGGTGCATATAATCAACATCATGTAGGGGACAAAGCAAACATGTGAGAAAATGTGTTCTGATAGTTATATCTAAAAAAAAAGTACTGCAATTTTATTAAAGTAGTTCTAATGTGTTGCCTCAGTTAGAGCTCAGCTCTAATGGACACCACATATTTGAAACTTCTGTTTTAAAAGAAATTGAAAATAGCGCGTGGCTCCTCTTCAAGTTCTTGAGTATACATTACTTTTTAACTTGTGTGACATAAAAAATTACTATAAAATACATCTTTTGATTGTAACATCCCAAATGTGAAATGGTTGTGGGTTATGACTGTATGTAAATAATCAAATCTTAATTATTTATTTTAAATAATTGTAGAGATGTAAAAATATTACAGCATTTATTTATGTTATATCTACATGCTGAGTTGTTCCTTTTTTATAAGGGTAGACAAAAACAGAGTTTTGTTCACATCAATCTCATCAAGGCCACTTTAATTCCAAGAGGGTCATCATTATTTGGATTTCAGAGAAAGAAAAAATATTTTTCCTCCATTTCACTCTACTGTTCAGATGAATGAAAGGCATTATTGTTTTCATGGAAGCACATCTGAGTTGGCTTCCACGAGCTAGAGCCAAGCAGCACTGAGAAAGCCTCTTATCAGGATTAAAATAAGAGTTGCATGAGGCCATTAGTTTGCTGCAGCACAGATTGCGTGCAACATTTTTTTTCTACTCCAATTTGCCTAAAGAAATTTTTTTTTTTAAATATATATATATAGCAGCATCTTAAAGCAAATGTAAACCATGTAATCTAATTGGCATAACACCCTTAAATAAACATTTCTGTTGCAGCAATAAAATCTTCCAAGAAGTATTTGAAAAAGCTTTTTACTTGATTACATGTTTTCATTATTAATTTAGGTTTCCAAGACTTTTTTTTTGGGGGGGGGGGAATCACCAGAGCTACCCTGTTATGACTTTCAACCTAGCCTTGTGCCTAAAGGACAGCCACTATGAAGTCTTCTAATTTATGTCACAGCAAACAGAGGAGATGTTTGATTATTTGTCTTTGCACAGTATCTCTAGATTAGGGGTCTGCAAACCACAAGTGTTTCTTCTGCTCTTCCTCAATGGCTCATATAACTTTGGTTAAAAACGATAAAGGACCAACTAAAGAGAGGTTACCTATTTCTTTTTAATACTTTCATCTTGTCTATTTAATCTTATCTGTTTTTGATTTTTGAAATTCTCTTTAAGTGTTCATGTCATTTATGTTGCATATATACAGCACTTTGTGGACCATGGTTTCTTTTGAAGTGTTTTATAAATAATGGTGGCTCAGTATTGTTTAAATAATATATTTAAATAAAAAATGCTGGTTTTAGTAGTTTTTCAAATTATTTTATGGAATAATTGCATTGTATTTCTGTAAAGAATGATGAATAATGGGCCGTACGGTGCAGCAGTGGTTAGCGCTGTTGCCTTGGTTCCTGGTTCGATCCCAGCCTGGGGTCTTTCTGTATGGAGTTTGCATGTTCTCCCCGTGCATGCCTCGTTTCTCTCCAGGTACTCTGGCTTCCTCCCACAGTCCAAAAACATGACTGTTAGGTTAATTGGCTTCTCTCAATTGTCCCTAAGTGTGAGTGTGTGTGCGCATGGTTGTTCGTCCTGGTGAGTCTATGTGTTGCCCTGTGACAGACTGGCGTCCTGCCCTGGGTGTACCCCGCCTTACGCCCATATTCTGCCGGAGATAGGCACCGGCCCAACCGCGACCCTGACAGATGAAGCGGGAGAAGATGGATGGATGGATGGATGGATGGATGGATGGATGGATAATGAATAATTTAATAGTTGTTTTTCCACAAACATTAACATCCTATGGAAAAGAATGTAATCATCTTTTTTTTAACAAAGCTGGTATGTTTTCTCTGTATTTTGTAAAAACTGAAATAACACACACGTCTTTATCTGGGTAGTAGGAATCTGACATCTGTTCTTCAGGTGATATTTGATTATTTACCTGTCCAGGTAAGCAAGGAAAGTAATACAATTTAAGAAGTGTCTAAAAAATAAAAGTAAGAAAATAGGAATAAGGCAAGTAACAAAAGTTCTCGTTTATTGAAAACAGACAGACAGACAGACAGACAGACAGACAGACAATAGATAGATAGATAGATAGATAGATAGATAGATAGATAGATAGATAGATAGATAGATAGATAGATAGATAG
>JAUZNJ010071769.1:0-25577 GCA_034780135.1 Jordanella pulchra | reverse complement strand
TGAATTTCCTTCAGAAAATATTCCACTATATGTACTTAAACTTCATGGGTGCCAATAATGGTGAGCAGGACTGTACATTCTTCCTGTTAGTCAACAAACTGGTTGATCTTCATTTCTTTTTCTTACATGATTAAGTTTTAAAGAATCCTATTCTGTCTGTTATCATATCTTTAGGGGAAAAAACAGGTCACCAACGTCCATCCATTCATCTCCATGTCTGTCAGTACATCAATCCATCAAGCCACTAGGGGTCCATACAAACATCTCCACTGGATTAAACACGCATAATATTCAAAAATATTTCAGTGAAAAAGTTTCCCTAAATCTAATCAAATAACAGTCCATTTAAATCCTGGAATCTCAAACATTGACTTTGTTGACCCACCTAAAAATAAATTATCTAAAATCTCTCTTTACTAAACAGTAGAATATAATTTAATTCAAAAATATAAATATAATTTCTCAGAGCTCTGACATCCTAACCTGCTGCTCTTTAAAAAAGATATTGTTTTTCTCATATTAAGAAGGAAATCAATGGTGATCCTCCTCCTCCTTTATCCGCCCAGCATGCCTCGTTCCGGCTGCAGATCAAGGAGGAGGAGGAGTTTTCATGAGGTTATCCCCTGGTTAATGTGACATGTCTGTCTCGACCTTGCTGCTTGTTAACTGCCTGGATTATTATTGTGATAATGTGGCAATTAAAAACGAAGCGCTCCACATGAGAACAGGAAAAGGAGATGGATGAGAAAAGATTACACGGCATTGGGAGATGCATTAAGTTAGCCATCCATTCCGATACCCCCTCCACCCCACTGTTATTACCCCTCATCCTCACTGATATCCATTCACAATCAATGCTTTTCTGCTGCCGTGAACCCTGGGTGTAAATCAGCTGAAGGCGGCTCTTAATGAGGCGCTATCGGTCTGCAGGAGGATTCGGCCATCTTTTAGACGCCGCCAGAGAATGATAACATCATAAGCAGGGAGATAAAGAGGCGATCAGTACGGATGGAAAGGAGTGGCCACTCTCTAACAGAATCTGACAGGAAGTAAAAATAACTCAGCTATAATTTAACATTAAACAGTCAATAAAACTAGAGGAATAAAAAGATTCAAACTCAGTATGAATAACATGCAATCCATGGTGATAGAGAAGCTTCATCACCAGTGTCTAATAGGAAGGCGGTTGGTCACTGATGGATGCTTTGGTCACTGCCTGATTGCACAGTCATGATGGCCCACTAGTGACACAGCTGCCAGCTCTGTAAAAAACTGGAACAGTTCTGACCTGATTTCAAACAGATCTCAAATCGATCATAAGGAGACAAATATTGCTTTAACTTAGTTCTAAAATAAGGTTATAACAAGTTCTTTACTTTGTTGCTTGCTTTAGTTTGTTTTAGCAAACATGAGTGACTTGCATTTTAGAATTTGTTTTAATTGTGGACCACCTGAATGAAAACCCAACATGATCCCTAAACTTTAACATTTATTTTCTGCATGTTCTGATGTTTTCTTTCAGATTCTTCCTGAAGTTCTTCTTGAAGTGCAACCAGAACTGTTTGAAAAATGCTGGAAATCCTAGAGACATGAGGCGGTTCCAGGTGAGACCCTAACCTGATCTGGTCAGGAGAAGATGATGTCCGTTAAACTCCGCCTCCTGTTTCTAAATGTACTGTTGCTCCATTAGGTGGTGGTTTCTACTACAGTCAATGTGGACGGTCATGTTTTGGCCGTCTCAGACAACATGTTCGTCCACAATAACTCCAAACATGGCCGCCGGGCACGACGCCTGGACCCATCTGAAGGTAAGCCGTCAGAGATTCAGAAGTCCAGAATGAGCTTATGTCCGTTAAAGCTAATCTGATGTTGCTGATGCTCTGATGATAGGTGCTGATCTTCTTCACCCAAAACTTGATTCTAATGCAGCAGAACTAAACACTTCTTTCTTCCAAAGTCCAAATCATTGTTAATGTATAATGTTTTCACGCTGAAACTTGACACTGACTTCTGCAGCTTTGCTGCAACCTTTTCTCTACAGATTGAAATGTAAACACCCCTTTTCCTTATTCCCAAACTTGTAAAACCCCCACCACCTTTTTATGAGGCATCCAGCTATTATCAAATCAGCAAGGTGCTTGATTTGACCCACTTTTGGCGCCAACGGAGAGGAGGTTTCTCAAAATTGGCTTAGTTTGAGCCGTTTTGCTCCTGCAGCCAAGAAAAAAACAAACAAAACAAAAAACTCCCTTTGAGGGTTTTTGGTTCCACCTGCTAAAGGTGAAGTTTGATTTGAACAAACCACAACACGTCAGATGGGAGGAGTCATTCAAATATTCTGTCATTTATGTGATCCTTGAACCTTAGCACTGGTTTGACAACAGACTGGTGGAGCTTAGTTGTTCTGGAACTTCATGAATCCTTCTGCAGACTATTATATAAGTCTCTGAAGTAAACACCATCCCTTTGAGACATGCAGGGCAGTAAAATAAACCACTTTATTGCTCCAGTTGACTAATCCAAAACAATATGCAATCTTTAGCAAATGGCTAGTTTTTCATGATCCAGACCTCTTTAGAGGTCTAGATAGCAGCAACTATCTTTTTGATGTATTTTTTCCCATATATCCCCCCCCCCCCCCCGCAGCTTTATAACAGTCTCCTGAGGTAGCTCGGGAATGTACCTGGTGCGTCAACTTTAACCTCTGTTCTGTGACAGGACCTCTCAGCTGATTGAATGGCCTTTGATCGAGCGTTTCTTTACCTGAGCTGAAGTCAGTTTGGGCCAAACAATTATTTTTCAGCCGATCTGCACCTTTACCTGAGCCCAGAATGAAGTTACATAGTTTAGACGCTTGTGTCTGTTTATGACTGCTGATCAGCAATCTTTCATTGGCAAAGTTTAACTGGGTCTGTCAGCAGCTGAAGTCTCTGAAGTTTCCTCTTCTTTGGTTTAACCCACCTGCAGCTCCAGTTGGGTTGAATCAGCCTTCCTTTCAGCATAAGGTATCTGTCCCCAAACGTCTAGCACTACTATGGTTCTAAACCAAAGACTCTTTGACACTAATCTGTCAGAGCTCTGATCCATGGTGGTTGTCACCTGTGAGGTGTTCAGGAACTACATCAAACTGCATGATTAGCATTCAGCAGCTGACTGTTCAGCTCTGAGAGCACTGGCTGATGCCCACAGCGTCCTGCAGGGGCCAAACGGGGCCCATTGTTTACACTCCAGAGCCGTATCTGCAGGAAGCCCAGGGTCTTTCATGTCTTCCAGACTGGGATGTTTTCAGAGGCGATAAAAGCTCCAACATCTGCTCCTAGCTTTGTCTGCAGGCGCTCACAGATAACCCCCCTCCCCCCGGGGGCTTTTTGTTTACAGCTCCAACAAAAGCATCAGGACTGAGTGAAGAGGTGGCAGTCCGCTCCTCCACTTTGCAGCAGCTGCATTGTTTGTTTTGATCCCCAACAAGGACTCTGGAGTTTGGGGCCTTTTAAACCCCCTTGAATTGAAACTTTCTGCTCCAACTTTAATCTTGAGAACATTAATACTCCAGTTTGGTAGCAGGAACATTCGTAAGAACATATTCTAAGAGCTGGGAAGTGTGTTTTGTTTGCTGCCTGGCTCTTATGGTTCTGAACTGAAAACTTAATTAAACTCCTGTTTTTCTATAACGTCCTCCATTAGAAATCTTGTCTCTCCATTAAAACCTCTGAGAGTTTGAGCCTCTGACTGGAGCTTTATAGATCACTCCTCATGGAGCTTTGACCGGAAAGTCAGGATCATCCTCCCAGTAAAACGTATTTGTTCCGGAAAAAAGGCTATAAAGCTACAGAGAAGCTACGCTTCCTCAAAGCTGCTGTGTGTGTCCGTCTGCCCGGACCCCTTTATGTGGAGCTGCTGCTATTGATCCGGAAAAACCAATCATCTTGCATGTGTTAGTGACTGAACAATGTTTCTGTTAGTTCTGGATAAAGTTTTAAAGGAGTCCAGTTATAAAGTTCTGTGCCAGAACTCTGTCAATGATCCAGTGCACCCATAAATTTGAAAGCTCAGCAGTCGCTTATGCTGCTACTGTCTCTGTGTGCTTCGAAGCAGCCACTCCCTGCATCAAAGCCATCAGTCCGAGTGAAGGCTGGACCACCGGCGGCGCCACGGTCATCCTCATCGGGGACAACTTCTTTGACGGCTTGCAGGTGGTCTTCGGCACAATGCTGGTCTGGAGCGAGGTCAGATTCCTGTCTCAATGTCTCTGTGTGATGCAGTTTTGCAGCATTCTTTCTGTCTTTGGCCCCGTTTTTCTATTGACTTTTCTCCGTTTCTAGATCTGTCAGTTGAGACTTATTGAAATCTTTTCCAGTTCCAAGGCAACCACGGCATCAGTTCCTATGTATCTGCGGAATACGTGGGAACTAGTGTCCTGACTATGCTCAGAGTAACTGGGATTCTACAGTGTTTTAAACTCTGGAATTTGACTTTGCCTGTTTATAAAATGAAAAGTTTTAGAAAAACATTTTCAATTCAAAAAAGAGCAATATTATTTTGATCCTATGGGACTTTTTGAAATAAAAAGAATAACAAAGAACAGAAATCTCCTTTATTGTTCCACAGAGGGTGAGTTCAGGTGTCCCAGCAGCAAAGTGACTTATGGAAGAGTTCAGGCTCATAAAAAAGACAGAAACTAGGAATAAAACACGGGAACTGCTGAAACAGGCTGCCAGCTATTTGGAAACCATTTTATGGAATTTTAATATCAAGTTGACCAAAAAAGTGAAACTGTTGTTGACCTGAGTATTGATCAACATCAGCTTTAATAGTTTCATGATTTAAGGGATAAAACTGATATTTCTATTAACCAAAAGAAAGGTTCTGAAGTCTTAGGATCATCATCACCTGCATCTGCACATCCCCTAAAAAATATGCAGATGTGAAATGGGCTGAGCTGCAGAAGGCGCTGCGCATACGGCACCGCATGAAATATTGAAGCTGGTCCAGAAGAGCAGAACACCTGGTGGGGAAGGACCTAAGATCTACCTTTCCACACTGTTTGGCCCCACATCGTCACATCACACACAGCTGACAGAGCTGCTTGCTTTGATCACTGTCGTCAGGCGACGAGCTCACGGACTCAGAAGCCTGACACAAAGCTGCAGCGCATGCTTACCCAGATTGGATGGGAGAAGAATGTCCTGCAGCAGGGCTGAAGGAGCCATTTCTTCTGACGGCTTGTCTCTCTCTGCACTGATCCATATGTTCATCCAGCAGATTGAAGGAAGGTGTTATACATCTTAAATGTTTTCAGAACTGGTACAACTTTGCTTCATTTCAACATCTGAAGATCTACTTGCTCCTTTGGAAGGTGAAGCTTTAAGCTGGTTGGTCCATTTATGCAGCGCTTTTATCATGATGTAAAGGTTCTGTTTGATTTAATATGACACCTAGGATTTCAGTGGTTAGAGCAGAGCATTTGTGTTTGAGAAAGATGTGACTAACTGGTTAAAGATCTTCAGACCGTCTCTCCAGGTTCATGAGCTCTGAGGCTGAAAGCTGCTCACTGATGGACAGTTCTAATAAGGAAGACAAAGGTTGTTGTTATGCAGACTTTTAATGAGAAATAAAGTTTCCTTGCAATTCTCCTGCATCAGTTAGAACTGAAGAAGCCTCTTGGATGAGAGGTGAAACGTCTTCGAGAAAACTTCACGCCCATTTGCCTAAACTGAACTTTCCCAGCTTGACCTGGATGACTGAGAGCCTCCACAGATACAACAAATCAACTTGATTATCCTATAAATTGATAGAAAGTTTTTGTGGTTCTGATCCTTGATCAGCGTTTACCAGACACCAAGAACTCAAAATGATAGAGAAGGGAGATCCTCTAAATATGGCTGAAATTAATTACTAATTAACTAATTAATTACTTTAAAGTGGAACCATGTGAACCCAGAGCCCTTCTCAGCAGACCTGAGGGATGCCCCAAGGTCAGCTGAGAACCATCTCTTCCAGAAGCTTCCTTCTTTCTCTTGAATTGTTATTTTAGCTGCACTTGGTTGCTCATAAAGAGAACGCCTGAAGATGAAGCGTTGATACAACAGCTACTCCAACCATCTCCACTTCTTCCTGTTCTGCAGCTGATCACCCCTCACGCCATCCGGGTCCAGACCCCCCCTCGACACATCCCTGGGGTTGTGGAGGTCACACTGTCTTATAAGTCCAAACAGTTCTGCAAAGGAGCACCGGGGCGCTTCGTTTATACAGGTAAGCTGTCTTCAGTAAGCTACTAGGTAGAGAAAAAACAGTTATGTGATGAAGGTTCTGTGCATCTAAAGTTCAGTCATGGAATTAATTCCAAAGAAATAACATAAGCACTCCAATCACGATTAAAAAGGCAAATCACATAGGCCAGACACAACAAAAGACTCCAACAATCCAGAAGGACAAGGGGTGGCTATTTGGTTTGCATCTGACTTGGAATGTGTTTAGGAGGATGGACCTCCATGCTGCTTAAATACATTAGGGATTCAACTACAGAATTAACTGGATAGGTGTCAAAACATCTTAAAAAAACTGATTGGAAGTGCTGTTGCCTTCCAATTAAAGCCTGTTTTGTGGTTGCCATGGCCCGGATGACTGAGAATTTACACAGGCAAGCTGAAAGATCTCAGCTGATTAAAGTGTGAGATTGTGAGGAGGGTCAGTAGAAATGTAAGGGCTACATTTTCTGTTGTCCCAGTTTTTTGTAACTTGAACCTGAAAGAGGCCGTTTGGGCTGAATAGGTTCAACCCTAAGGCCCATTTGACTCAAGAAGATCTGACCTTAGAGCAGTGGTTTCCAACCCTGGTCCTTAGGGACCCATGCTCTGCATGTTTTAGATATGTCTCTGTTTCAAATTAGGGTTCCTTCTCTGCAATTTAGTGCTACAGGAGCCTGTTGATCATCTATTCTTTTCTGGTGGAAACATCTAAAACATGCAGGACAGGGGTCCTTGAGGAACAGGGTTGGGGACAACTTGCTTAAAGAGACCCATTACATCTCCTTCTGAAGGTTCTTTTCGAGCGACTAATAAACACTTGGGCTCATTCTGCAGGCATTCCATTTTATTCTGGTCCATTTATTGTAGCTCTGAGACATCTTTGCCACTGTTATGTCCAGGTGTAGCTGAATGTTCAGGTGTTTCTTGACTCGGTGTTTTGGGATGTCCAGAGTGGTACTCAGAGTAGCCAACAGATAAAGACCTTAGATGTTAAGATGTCACCATTACAAAAAGACCTGAAAAGTTATTTAGGACTGATGAGGAACATGAACTAGTTATTCTGTGCAGTTGTGGATCATGAATTATAAGCTGGAACTTTAATCAGTCTCGGCTATTAGAAGCATGAGAAGGTGAATATTCTCCAACAACTTTAGGCTGGATGTAGTTTAAGTTGCAGATCTTCTGAACTCCTGGTCTTTAGTTCTCCTTCCTGGGTTCCACCTGAGGCGTCTTCAGCTCCTCTGTGTTCTGCTGTGTGCTGTATTTGGGACGTTCTAGACCTCCTCACTGGTTTAAGTTCTAACTGAGGTTGTTGGCTTCAGTAAACATGTTCCCCAGAGTATCTTCCCTCTTTTCTCCTCTCGCCCTTCAGACTCATTGTCAGCCATATCTTCCTCTCACATCAGAGCAGTTCCTGCCTCCGATTATTCCCTCAGAAGATCCAGATGTCATTCAAAGTAGCAGAAAGGTCAGATGGAGGGCTGTTTGGAGCGATAAGTAAATGTCAATGCGTCGGGCCATGATGGAGGGGAGCGTGTTTGGTGTCTGTTTAACACCGTTTATCATCTCTGTTGAGGCGCCGCCTCCTCGGACGGCTTGCAGAGATGGACGTTCACAATGGACGCACTGGCCGCCTCCTTTTGCAATGCTAATCTGTGATCCTTGTCCCAGATAGAGAGACGGAACTGAGTGGTTTGAATAGAGCTGCTGCTGCTGGAGGATGTTCCCCTTCTTAGAAACCTGTCAGAGGGTCAAACATGGTGCTCACATCAGTTAGGAGGCGAGTCTGAAAAATCCAGGATAGAACAGAACATTGCTTTCTTTTTGTGCTACAATCTAACTGGCAAAGATACAATAAAGAAAATCACTGCAAAAACGAAATCCGAAAAACTTCCACAGTCAGAGATTAATGTTTAAACAGTGGTAAACCCTGAATTATATTGATTTCTGATGTCTAGATCAGGGGTATTCAACTAGATACCCGGTCCGAAACCTGATCTCATTCCCTCTTCGGGTATCATAACTAGTGGATGTTGCAAAAACTGTGGATCATTGGAAAAGCATAAAAACTACCGAGGCAACTTTAGGCATATATTAACCATTTTATGTTATTTTCTTGGGTACAGTATATTATTAAATGATTTATTACATTAATCTTAAAACCATACTTTAATTCCGCCAGTTAGGGACTCCCGTTCCAGATCGTCATATTTCAGGGATCTAAACTCACAGGATACTGCAACCACCTAGAAGAAGAAGAAGGAACCAAGGGTTTGACAGAAAAAAAGGTTCATTCCATAACCTTTCCAGATGATGTTTTAAACCAGCATGAAAAGTTTCAATAGGATCTTCTGGGGTTTTTTTGGACCTGGAAATTTGGTTCCTTCAGTGATCCTCAATTTTTTTCCTGATGAGGCTTCATCAACCCATCCAAAAAGAGTCACAAGAAAATAAAATATTGTATAATTTTTTTATTGTTTCGAAAAACTGTTCGGTAGATCTTTCTAAAACAATTAAAAAGATAAAGAACTTTTTCTTTAATCAATAAGCTTCAAAGGTCAGTGCAGACCTGTGGCAGACAGTTTGGTGCTGAAGGGCTCCTAAAACTCATGGAGGTGTCCATCCTACTTCTTCTCTCTCCTTCTCTGCCATGCTTTGTCTCTCAGTAAGTCCTTAACATTCAGACGGTATTGAACAGCAGCACAGGTCATTATCTATCAGTCAGGTAACGTAACGATACACCTCTTTTCTCTATCTCCTCTTCACCAGCTGTTGCCATGGAAACTAATTTGCTAGCTGCTTAAAGTTGAAAAAACAGATAGTAAAATGTAAAGATTGTATAGTAGCTCTGCTTGTTAACACTGCATATAAAACACATGTCCTGGGTGCCGTTTTACAGGTTCTACAGGTTCCTGGGACTTTGGCTTCTTACTGGAAGTTTTGGATTCAGTTTACCTGGTTGGTCCATTAAATTCAATCGTTTACTTCAATTTTCTAGCTATATGTGAAGGTGAGCAGGTAAGAAGTGGGGCCTGGAGACCAAATCTCAGCTTCATGTCTCGTTTCCTGTCCCAGTTCTCCAGTATGTGACTTGAGTCCCGAACACACAGCTCCAGGCCTGAGAGGTGTCTCCTAAATGTTCTTAGAGGTGGTGCACCTGCAGAATTACGGGTTCCTTATAAGATATAGAAGGTCTCAGGAGGACTTTTTATGTGGCTTCAGAGGTTCTTCATGATTTTTAGGCTGATCCTAAAGGGCGGGGCGGGGGGGGTGCTCCTTGGTGGTGATCAGATGTTCCTGATCAGAGTTTTGTTGTGCCCTGGGGTCAATGGTTGGAACTGTTGTTCTTTAATTTTTAAATCAAATTGACAAAAACAGACCCACTGGTTCCCCAGTGTCCAAAGATGACCACATGGTTTCCCATCAGACATCCGGAATCTACATTATCTGTAAAATCCGAGCACAGAAAAGCAGTGTTTCCTTCTCCCTCCTCCCTCTGCAGCCTCTCAGGTGCAGCTGGAGGTGATGAGCAGTGAGATCCGAGTGTTTCCCACATTCCCGACTCTCTTCCTCCCCGTGGCTTAAAGCAGCTTGAGGATTTGATCCCATAGCTTCACTCTGAGAAACTGGCCGAAGGCGAGAAGTGCTCCAGAGAATGACAAGAAGCCTGAGAGAAGAGATGGAGCTAAATGGATTCATCCTACAGCTTTCTGCTCATCATCTACAACTCTCAGTCGCTACGCTTGGTTTATCTATGTTCCCAGGCAAAAAAAATAAAAAATACATAACAGACTTCCTCTCTCTGTGCCAAGCTGTTTGGACCAATTATGGACAGCGGAGCAACAGATTGGTTGTTGCTTGGTAACAATGAACGTTCGATTACCAAATGAACGCCCTTGGAATCCATAAATTAGGATGTTTCCAAATCGAATTTTCAGGGTTTTTCTGCAGTGCAGTATTGAGTATCAAAGAGTATTATGATACTCATAGAAGTATTACAGTGTATTCCACGTTACTAAAAGGTGTGTCTGTAGACCCCAATTCCCAGTCTCCCAGTTGATGTGCAGTGGGTCAGCCAGTACTGCTGGGTCGACGGCGGCGCCTTGGAGCTTGTTCTAGCAGGGATCGATGGGGCCCGATGGGGGAGGATAGGTGAGGAGACGGGGGGTTTGTGGGATCGATGGGTGCTGAGTTATTGCGGCGCTTGGCCGCTGATTTTCAGAGAGCTGTGTTTTCCCAGGAAAGTCAATACCTCCAGGCTCCCTCATTAATTTCGACCTGCTGCATCCCCACAGCGCCTCCTCGCTCCGCCTGCAGCTGCACCTGAGGTTCTGGGCCCAGGAGACGCGAGAGGAGGGAAACTGAGATGATGAAGTCAGAGTCAGATGACAGGAAGGGGAGAGAGATAAAAACAGGATGGTCCATTCAGATCAGAGGAGGAGTGGGGTTTGTTTCCTTAAAAAAAAAAGATTCAATAGATGAGAATTGTTAGCTGGGACCAAAGTGGGCTTGAATAACATGAATTCAAGTAGTTCTCGTAGTTCTCTTAGCCTAGTTTGATTCTAAGATGTTTTTCTGCCCCAACCTTTGGAGGGAAACTTCGTATCTTCTTTGCTTCTGTTGCTGGGATCATTTTTTGTGACCCGGTTCTGAGCTGCTCTGAATTGCTGTGATGTTCTGCTTATCTGTGCGCGGCATGCTGTTTTCTTGTCGGACATTTTCCAGAGTGGGCGTCTGGATCCCTTGAGGAGCTGCCTGAGATTAAGCAGTTCTTTCCTCCACTTAAACAGGTCATTGTTTACTGAAGGAACCGCACTGTTCTTTGGACCAGATTGTAAAGTTGAAGTGTTCTGATGTAGAAAGTTCTGTTCTGTTTTCAGATAAGCAAATGTTTACTCCTTTTTCGCTTTGCTTGTTGTTTCAATACATAGATCCATATTATCAGGTTCAGGTTTGACAAGAACCTACAGATTCAGAATCTTGTCCACTCTTAATCTAGGTAGGAGTAAAAGTCCAAAGCCTGGATCCATCTGCCTCAGCTCCTCCCCCTCCTGCAGCGCTGTCTCTGCTCCTTTAATCTACAGCTATGTTCACTAATTGACTTCTGAATTTTTATTGTTTAATTACCGTCAGAGTAACACATGGAGGCAGTTAGGTGTAAGCGGCTGCAGATCGGCCTCCATGCAGCAGCTGACAGAAACACAAGGAGCTGCTCGTCTTTTATGGCTCCACTCAAAGAGGAAAATTGAGAACAAACCTCCATCTGAACTACTAACCCAATGCATCATTACCAGTTCATTTGAGCTGAAACAGATTTCTGATGCAGTATTGCTCTTTTCTTGCTTTATTTGCATAATTTCTGGCGGTATTTCAAATCAAACTTTAAAAGCATTTTTTCCAGCTTCAGATGAAAAGATGTGGCTAAAATCAAGTCTAAACAAGTTAACTTTTATGTTAAATGAAAATCTAAAAATATTTTTTGCTTCACGTTTGCTTTTATGTATATTTGTGGTGTGTTTTCCCTTAGTCTGAGTCACCTTTTTGCCTGTCAGGGTGTTGCGCTGAAAGCTCCCATCTGTCTGATGGCCCAAATTTACCAGCAGCAGATGTTCTCAGGCAGCCACTTTCAGGCGTGATTTAAAACCTCTCACCTGTGCAGCTTCATGAGGTGTCATGCCTCGCTCTTCATCCGTGCTCATGGAAGCTTCATTAACTTTGAATTGTGAGTGACAAGCAACGCCGGCATCCCAGAACCTCTCAGGTGACCTGGATAAAACACCTGGCAGGCGAACACAAAATCTGACAAGAATCCATCACTTCAATCAAACTGGAAGATTTAATGTGATTAATCCCAACATTTTACTTCACTTCCTCTTGTCTTACATCAGACGAGAACCTATGGTAAACAACATATTTTTAGCCCTGGGTTTTGTCTGCAGGCCATTTTTTGAGACTGAATCTTAGTATATGAAGGCGCAAAGGATGAAACTCCATTTTCAAAAATGGACAAGTCAGCAGCAGAGGAAATCATAGTAAAGACTCTACAGGGGTTAAAGGATAAAAACCCTGGTGAGGTTTAGTCACAGCTGCTTGGTTGGTAGATTATTCTCATGTTTGGGGTTATTGGTTTCAACTGGACCTCTAGATGGCTCTAACTTTTTTAAAATATTGGTTTACCTTCATATAAGTTTAGCTAAATGTTTGGAAATTGGTATAAACACATTCTTACAGTTTTCTTTTCTTTTACTCTTGCTGCTTTAACAAAAAACTGTTGATCTTTTCCTACAGTTGTATAATTGAATTGAATTTAATTACTACTAAGAACTGGTGATACGGCATGAGAGGATGCCAGCTGTTAGCAGCAAGAAATGCTACCATTAGATTCTCTGAAAGTAACCCCTAAGGTGGAGTAACCTGTAGTTTTCTGTAACCTTTTCTATTTAAGTAGCCAAGAGTTTTCAGTTTGTGCAGTAGGACTGACCTGTTGAGCTCTGAGCCTTGTGACATCAGAGAGCTGGTTTCTTTAACTTAGGGCCTTTTCTTAGACAGCAGTAGCAGAATACTCTCTGTCAGGGGACTCCTTCAGCAGAGACACATTTCATATTTCTAAGAGCATGGATCCACTTAAGGGACCTGTGGAACTAATGGTGAGTAATTAGTCATTTCTGCAGGGCTTTTTTAGCTACTGTTCCTGAAAATAACAACTCGCCAGGTGAGAGGGCCTATTTCTTTGAGGCACAGGTTATTATTGGCTGATTGACAGGCTAAATGTGAGAGGATAAAGCATCCAATCACAGAGCTCAGAGATGGTTCGCCAGGGAGGAAACAGAAAGGAAGTGAGAAGCCAGTTACCTGGAGCTCTCAGGTGGGACGTCTCAGATTAAGATTGTCCTCATTGGATGACACCACGAGAGATGTTCCATCTTCTTATATGCAGTCGGTCTGACCTCTGTTACCCTCAGCTTTTAAAGAAGTTTCCCCATGTGGTCTGGAGAAGTGTAACTCTTAAGATCTGGTTTGTTTTCTGCATATTCTGTACCCCTTGGTTAGTAGAGCACAAAGAAACAGAGTGGAACTACATCAGCATATTTTAATAAGAGTAAAAGTAAAAAGCGTACATTGAAAAATGACTTTATAAAGTGACGAATTATTCGGTTAAAAGACAATACAGATACAATGTAACTGGTGATAGAAAATATATTTCATAATTAGAAAACCATGTACTCAGATAAAATCCTTTCCATTCCAATGCCAGCCACTGATCTGATCAATGATAGGCTGGCATCAGTAACTGAGGAGTCAGTGCTAGCAAATGAGAAACCAGAGCCTCTAACTGAGAAGGAGATCCATGCCAGAAGAACGATCTGTACCATCAATAAATGATGTGATTACAAAACTGAAAGTACGTATTTCTATCCTTGTATCGTCAAAAATGCTAAGCTACATCATATAAATATGACTTCTTAGAGGATTTGATGTGTTTTATATTCTCCACGTTATACTGCTGATCTGGCGTCATCATCAGACATGCTCAGATCAGTGCGGCAAAATTATTCCATGTTCATCTGTATTTTGGTTACTTGTTTCTTTAGACTTTGCATTATATACCATAAAAGAACAATGAAATGCAAACAAAATTCTGAATTACTAAGTTAATGTAGATCCCAAATCTGTGAAAGGTGGGGTACAGTCGTTTTTAATCTTTTATATCTTGTATTTTTTTGTATGTTCTTTTTATAGATGGGGAGAGAAAAAAGTAATCTCTATGTTTTTTTTTATATAAAGTGCCTTCAAGGCAAATGGGATGTATTCTGGTTGCACGTTCAAAAGATGAGCTGTTGGTGCAGATCCTGCTACCGCTACAGATCGATAGTAACACTGGTCCCTGTCTGGATTGCTTACTTCCTCTGCTGTCCAGTAGCTCAGACAGGCTGGCTTTAGTTAGGGACAGGCTGGTGATAGTCAGTCTTTAGGCAACACAGAACTACTGTAGGAGATCCTGCTCAGATCCCACCAGGACAGTTTTGCTGACTTTATTTGTTCCTGGGATTCATTTTGTTAATTTATGTTAGATGTAGTTTTGATGTGTGTGTGAGAAACATATGTGTTGGACATTTATTAAAATATGGGACAAATTGTGTCCCTTATTGGCTTTATACAGGACACAGGATATGGGACTCAAAAGCAGAATTTGGATTTCACCTCCATGACAGTCAGGGAGACTGGGAGAAGCTGGCCCCGATTTTTATTTATGAAAGGTGGCATGCTATGCTGATTTTAAGCTAATATCAAGTTGATGCTAAGCCATTAACCCAGTCTTAAACCATATTCTGACCACTGTATCTCATAATTCAAGCAGAGTCAAGGAATATCTTAGTGTTTCCACAGGCTTCATTAGTAAATAACACCCTTAAATATTTACAAAAATCAAATTCATGGGAAATACTTTTCCTGATCGTGTCTTTTCAACATGAAACTCTTTTAAATGAGCAATTTATGTATATATCTTAGATCATGGTAAAATACTCCCAATAACATGTACTGCTTCTAGTTCAAGTAAATACTAAATACTTTTTATTTACTCGTAAAAGTTACTGGTGATGGGTGGTGAAGCCAGAAGCTTTGCTCAAGTAGAAATAAAAAGTAAATTGCAGTAAAACTACCCGTACAAATGAATTCAAGAAGTTACCAAGGTAGTTACTGGCCACTTCTGACAGTTACTAAAGATTATAGTAGACCTTTTTTCTAAGTGACCTGTGCTAAAGATCTCATTCAACATGGATAGAGAAATGCTTTCCTCAGCCGACATCTTCTGGCCACTTCAAAACAAATCAGTGCCGTGCATCAGTAAGCCCCCCACCCTTTCCCTCATCCTCTGTGGCCTAACCCAACCGAGAGACGCTCTAACCCGCATCAATCTGTGAGTCAGATGTAGCCAGACTGTTATCCAGGGAGCCGCTCGCTTCACATGGAATCTGTTCTCCATCCAGGATTGATCAGTACAATACAGCAGGAAGCCACGCAGCATCTGTCTGCTCATCAGGGACATGAGTGGTCCATCATATGGAAACCTAAAGGTAACGGCTGCCCGGCCTCAATCCGTCTCCTGAGTGCGCATCCATATCTGACTGGGAAATTTGTTCAAGCCAGGAGAGTAGAGAAGCTGTCAGAGGGAAGCGAAGACGCATAAACAGCAGAGAGGAAGAAGATTAACTTGCTGAGATGTTCCGGTGCTTCAACAGATGAGGATGAGGGTGAGCTGGGCTCGGACCAGCATACCTGTTTGCATGTTTAGCCTGTTTTTGTTGTGCTCTATATGAAGAAGCATGGGTTTTCCTTATGGTTGACCTGGTTTTAAATCTCAGTCACACACCGTTAATCAAGCCACAGCTCCTCCAAGAGCCTGCAGGAGTTTCACACATGATTTCGGAGTTTCTGCGGGGAGTCTGTGTCTCTGCTGCATGCTCACCTCTCGTCTCCTCTGAAGCTGCAAATCTAGCATCAGTAAATGAGTTTAACACGTCGCCCGCCTCCCCTCTCTGCTCCTCTTCCTCTCCTCGGTCTCTTAGCTGCCTAATCAGTGAGCGAGGCCATCAGCAGGACGCCGACCAACCGTTTGATCCCTTTCACAGAAAGCAGAGAGGATCATAAACACTTGATTAAATATGGGAGGAATCAGCCTCCTTGCAAGGAGCCTTAGACGGCAGCAGAGCGGCGGCTGCTGCGTCCCCGCACGGAGTGGAGCAGGAGAGGAAATCAATAGGAATTACCACGGAGAAAGTGGCACTGATGCCTGGAATTGCAGCATATGTTTACACTAAATCAGGCAATCTGTCTTCATATCGGGGCGGTGTAATGTGAGGGGCTGGATGGGGGGGGTCAGGGTTCGCCCCACCAGCCGCTGCTATCCAATTACTGACATTGTTTGGAGAGAGGCAGCCAGTATCGATTGGCTAGGAGGACTGAGGGGCCCTGAAGGCAGCCAATGGGACACTGAGGTCAGAGAGCGGCGAAATTTTAATAAAGAGAGTAATGGGTTTAATTTCTGTCGACGGGGACCGGTAGAGAGCGGTTAAACGCTGCTGTCTTTGTTTCATCCTCCTCTCCATCCATTGAAATCTGAATCTTTACCCTGACATTTATTCAGAAGGCTGGGACTATCAGTGCGAATTTTAAAGCTGAGAACTGGAATATACTGATATAATGTCTATCTTCTGGTTTCTCTGTGTTCTGTCCCGTTCTACCCTTGGGTTTTACTGTCGAGACTCTATGTGACGGACCAGCAGTGTACTGATAAAACTTGGGCAAGGATTAATTCTGTGTATTTGTGTTCAGTCCCTTCACTCTGCTACCCAAATTAAATCTAGTACCAATTACCTTCAGAAGTCACCTGATTATCACCAGAATCTGTCTGTGTGTAACTGAATCCTGGTCCAACAGCAAATGGTCGGTTTCTCTCTAGTCTGTCTCTTTCCCCTCTACTTGGAACTTCATTGCTTCCCATTGACTTCCAGATGGGCAAAGTTGGGGTCCTGAGTTTCTCAAGGAAATTAGTCAATGAAACCTGACACAGACATGAATCCTGTGATGGTTAAATATTGTGGATTGCATATTACTAAATACATAAACACATAAGAAGTTAAAACTAAGCGATAACAAACCACAGAGAAACATATTTTAAAATAGAAAAATATTGAATAAGTCCCATGCATCCACATTGAACTCATTTTGAGGTTCAGTGTGTCTGGTTTACATACAAAGTCTGTGGTGGATGGCATCAAGGGATAACATGAGGTCCTGTGGCTTGACTGGAGCATTTCTAATGTTGGGTGCTGCTCGAGCATCCAAAGGGGCAGAAGCCGTAGTTTGGAAATTTGAACTTTTGCCACTCAATGTATGGCATCAACCAATCAGAGCAGCTATTCCAGGAAGTCAGATATTACATCTTAGTTGTGATCTCTCCTGATGTCGCCTAAAACTAGGTAAAAGGGTCATCATCCTGGGCTTCCAATCCACCTCTGCCTGTCTGCATAGCTGGCCCATCACAGTGCTAAAGCAGATATCTTTTCCCTCTTTGTTTTTTGATTCATTGTGGTTATGGTGGAGCGGGTAGGTAAAGGGCTTCGGACTCCAAATTACGCCTTGGATCACCCTGACTTGAAAAGGCGCTATATAATTAAGTATAGGCCATCTAAACTCTCTAATTATGAGATTCGGATGGTTTAAGTTTTGGAGACATCTAGAAGTTAGTTGTCCCCAAAGACCAGAGTTGAATACCTGTGCATTCTGGTTCTCAGATGAATCCTTTGTGAAACACATTATTTCTTAAATTAAAGATCATTATAGATGTTTGTGCAACACTAAAATTAGTTTCTGGACCCCAGAATGTGGAGGTCTGAACGAAAAGCAGTTCAGTTCTAGTAACACTGACTAATGACGATGATTGTGAAAACGGTATGGAGATATGGAGCAGCTCAAAATCATTACTGGATTTCTGCTTGATGGAACTGAAAACTGGAATCATAGAGCTTCTATCAGTGCGTAGAATTGGATGAATGACCAACGATGAAAAGGTTAAGTGTCTAAACTGATGCAAATCTTAAACGTTGCTTTGGTCTGTTTACACCTTTGGAAGACGAGCAGAGCAATCTTTATTCCAAAACTTTCTCATTCCTGAGGTTCAGTAAACACATCATTGAAGCTGTGTGACGATAAACTTCAGGATCTGCTAGTTCTGCTCTGACCGAACCAAGACACGTGAAGATCTGCTCTAATGTGGGGAGAAGAAGGGATTCTGTTGCACCGGAATATATGGTATTTTGATTCTATATTTTGATGTTCTTTGGGTAGTTAAAAGGACATAAATTAAAACAGAAACTTTTGTGGTATGTGGGTCTGGTACAGCAGCATGATGTGTTATAACTCCTCCACCTCATCCCTTAGAGTCTAAATAGGGTTCTGATTGTATTGCAGTCACTCCCATCGAGCTGCTCACTAATTTTATGAGATCAGGCGTTTGTACATGGTGTCGGAAGAGGATCCAGTTTGGGATTCGCTACTGATTGCTGCTCCTGTCGTCCCACTGCATTATCTGTGTTCATCCTTGGTTGCTCCTTATTCCTTCAAAAAGTCTCTTTGGGAACCCACAATGAATCTGTCTTTGATCCACGGCATGAGGAGGTAATAGATTCTCTGCTTCCTGTCTGGGAGGCAGGAAGAGGAGGACCTCAGCGGCGAGGGGCCACGTCCCTCAGCACTCTGTCACCCTTCACACATCATCATCCCCACCTCAGCCTGAAAGCCTTTTTCTCCTCCGCCGCCGCTCCAAATGTGCTCCGACAAATTTGATTTAGCATCTCGCCCCGATCCCATTCCCGGAAAAGAAAACAAATATTGTTATAATGGTAATAACATCTATACGGAGCAGCGGCGACAAACAGGCGGAGCCTTTGAAGGAGACCCCTCTGTGCTGCTGGATAGCTGCCTTATTCTTATTCATGAAGGCCGCGGTTATTCATATTAGCACAAACTAGCTATTCTACTCAGCTGCATTTGAAGTGTCAATCATCCTTACAGGATACAAGAGGCAACAGTGACAAAAGCCGAGTGGGCAGTATCGGCTGACAAATTGTCCCCAAAGTCAAATTTGACAGCCTTTTATGATTAATGGGCTTGATTATGGAGAAGTATCTCCCTGAACTCATTTCCGGGTGTTTCTGCAGCTCCACTCAGTTCTGCAGGAGGAGGAGGAGGCTGATTGTTTGCAGAGGTGAATGAGTGGAGAAGGGAAAGAAAGGACTGGTTGGATTGAATTAAGGCAGAGCGAGGTGGCTGAGCTAATGAACACACGGAGGTCTGTGACGCTCCTTGAATGCTCTGTAGGAATGTAGTGTGACAGAGCAGGAACCAGAGCTTTGCCCGGTCCAGGTTCTTTTCAAAGCTCACTTTGTATGGTTCTGACCCTGTTTTTCTGTAAATACTAGAGATGCTTTAGGAAAACAACAATCAGTTTAAAAAGTTGCAAAGATAACCAATTTATGGAGGATCTGACAGTTCAAACAACATTCATCCTTTAAGATATTTTAGTTAAACACCCATGATGGGTGGATGAACATATCCAGACCAGGATCTGTCTTTATTTTAAACTTTTATTGTTAGATTCTGGATGCTTTGTTTCAGTTTTGATTTGGTGAAGTTTTTACTGACTTTAATTAACTGGTTACTGATTAAGAATCTGAGTCACTCAACTCCTGCGGTCAAATATTCTGTTAAAATCCACTGAACTGGTACATTGAACGAGACTGAAGCTATGTTTTATCATTGCTTTCTCAGGGACAGCTAACTATTTTCTACTCCTTATAGAGTGAGATGTTTGTGGACCTTCAGATTTCAAGGGGCCTCTGATCTGTGATCCTAGTAGGGAATTATTACCAGCCAACATACAATCTAAAGCTCACATCCAGGAAGAGTCTAAACTAAATCTGAAAACTTCCTTTAGAATTAGTTTAAACGTAAACCACATGATTCAGTCATGTAAAAACAGGGCAAACACAGTGCAACAAACAGAAAATGAGCAGATCTCAGTAAATGTTATGTGAAATGTTCATATAAAAGAGAGATAATCTGTCATACAAACAGAACAAGGTGTAAAAACCTTTGGAGAAACCTTACATGTACATTTTCAGAGGATCAGTCCAGGTTCTGTTTGGGTTCCATCAGGAATATTTCAGGTTCTCTGTGCTGGACTCTAACTGCAATCCTCTCTCTCTGTTTGACCCACAGCACTCAACGAGCCTACTATTGACTACGGCTTCCAGAGGCTACAAAAGGTCATCCCTCGTCACCCCGGGGACCCTGAGAGGTTACCAAAGGTCAGTGCAGACGCCTTATTAAGTCAGCGCGCAGGTGAGAGGTCAGGCTGCAGGTTTCACCCAGGATGTACCTGTCAATCCAAACTGGTGCTTATTATCCAGTTCAATAGATTTTCTGTCTAATTGTGGGTTCATTTCGAACCTTTGCGGGCCACCTGCAGGACAAAGCTGTTTGTTTTGACGTTTCTGTTGGTCCTGCTGTGTAAGGCATGCTACCTGGAGATCCAGGTTGTGTTGTGGCTCTGACTGGCTTTGGTTCTGCTCCGTCTAAGGAGAGACAGAGAGTTTAAAAGGCCCTGAACACACCAAGTATTCGTTTAGAAGTTGTTATTGTGCTAAATAACTTTCATTTGAATATCTAACAATATTTTATTTATTTGTAAAATTAGCATTAACTATTTAGTTTTGTTTTTTTACTATAACTATAATTTCAGTGAAGGACCCTGCAGAAGTTTACGTTTCAGTGTTGAATTAGTAACATCCGAAGACGAAACCTTAACTGGTACATCTTCATTAGATTAGAACGTGAAGGAATCTCAGTAAGGAGAAGAAGGTGAGGTGAACAGCATCAAATATCCCGAACTCCAAGATTGATCATTTTTCTCTCATTTTCAGATTAACTGTGATGAATCACAGTTAGCTGCTCTGGATTTTTACTTCTTTCCTCCTTTTCTTCAGGGGTGACATCCAGAAGGTTGGAACTTAATCAGGAAGAAGACTTTTTCTATGTTTTCTGTAAGCACGAAACAGCTTAAAACCAATCAAACATTATAATCTATGATTTATAATTTCAATACCCATCTGACAAAATATCTGAGCTCCCAATCTTGGGCGAACGGAAGAAACAGACAGAATTTGAAAATATGACAGATCTGATTCGATAAAAGACTCTTTGTAGTTTCATTATATAGGATTTAGATGATTTTTCTGTTTATATGTCTAGATTTGACCTAATACATAAAAACAACAATTTTATTTCAAAGGCAAAAAACAGTGTTAAAATACTCTTTAGCTATACGTGAAGCTTCATGTGAAGCTTCAGCGTCATATTCCCATTTCTGGGCTAAAGAGAAGGTCAGGCGATATAAACCCGGGCCAGGAAATCCATCAGGAAGCAGGCTCTCGGACATTTATTTAGATGCACACAGTGAGCAGCCGTCAGGCGTCCTGGTTAGCATGGGGAGATTATCTGTGCTGCAGCGGCCTGCGATGAGGCTAACTGAGGCAGATTCTGGGAGGCAGCAAGCAGCAGGGGCCGCCGCCGAGCCTCAGATGGACCCTGACACGCCAAAGCAGCTGCCAAATTGAAACCATTTATCAAAATCTGACATTGGAGATCCAGTCCCTAAAAAAGCAGTTTATTTGTAAATTGATACTAATAGTGAGCACACATTGTCTGGCCTCTGCGATGGCCTGATTTACAGCCTGCTCTGCTCCCTTTTAAATATTTATTTATTCAAAAGAAAACTCAATAAGCCCTCAGATCGTGTGGCTCCCAGACGCTCCGAGAGGATCTGAATCACGGTTGGGGGAGGAGAGCCGCTTTGTGAGCTGACAGAGCTGCATGTCGGCCAGGAGCGAGCTGCGACGGGTTAACTCGAGCTGTCACTTCTCTTTAGTTTTCACCTGCACCTGCCACTCTGCTGAAGGAAACAGAGGAGATGCAGAGACAGGCGGCAGATTGATTTGTTGTTGCCGTCAGCTAGAGGATGAAGGTTTCAACAGCAGGAAAGATGGTTAAACTGAACAGAAAGGTAAATATGGGAACAATCACTGGACAAACCAGAGACTTATTTTGTCTGAACGATGGAAAACTGCAGTTTACCACAGAATATATTCCTGCATTTTGGTGAAAAACCTAGAAAAAGTGCAAACCAAATTCATTCAGGAGCTCAGGTTTTACAAGCTCTCATCAATGGGGCAGCAGTTATGATATAGTTCTAGCTTTAGAGGACTGGTTCTGTTTGTGGTTGTGATTCTGTTTCAACGCACCTTTTTTTCAGAAATAAACTAACTGATCAGTTTAATGCTGGAAATAGAAGAGTTCTTGATTTATTCACTCATTAAACATTTTGTTATTCATTCTAAAATGTATAAAACTTTGAGCAACTTCTTTAAATCACATTTCGATTTTTAACGTGTTTCTATCAAAGACATTAAATAAGTCCAATTTCTGTTCAGCAATGTTAATTACTCAAATTTATTTATCCAGCACATAAATAAAAAACAAGTTCAAAGGTTCTAAATGATTCTTACATTTTAAGAAGTGATATTGTGGGGTGTTGATGAGCTGTTAGCTGCTGTAGTGTTAGTGTAAGTTAGCATAAACCAACAGCTACCAGCTTTATGAAATTATTATTTCTCATGTAAATGACGTCATATAAACTCACTGTTAAAATAAACTATAAATTAATTATCTATACATGTGATAAAAGTTTAATTATCCTGTTTGGGAAAACGGTTTGAACAAAAACTGTTAACATAACCTAGCCTGAAAATAAGAATTTTAAACATTAAACAAGTCTCTTTTCATCACAATATAATCTTTTATTAACAAGAAAACTCAATCATTTTGTACAAAAACTACCCTATAAAGGGTTTATGAATAGAATGTAGAAATTTTAGCTTAATAGATTAATGGATTTTTTTTTCCTTATTAGCAAACAAGATTTTATCTCCTTTCTTAGCAATAAAAAAACATCATATGCAAATAACAATCTTCTTCAGACGCTAAATGGGAACAAAAAGAAAAGATTTTACTTCCTGATAACGTATTTATTGCCCAATGTATGTTGGACAAAGGAACAAATATTACAAGACATCAATCCAGTTTAGCTTTCTGTCACTACTCATCAGAAACACAGAGAGTTTCTATCTGCGTTTAAGACAGCTGTTTGTGAAGCCAATTCTGCTGAGGGTCTCAATCTTTTGACAGAGCAGTTACCACAAAAAACAGACATGAAAAAAGTGATTAAGGCCAGAGCTGAGAGGTCAGTCAGCACCATCAGTGTTTGGACCTGTCAGACTGAGTGTTAGCAGCAGAACTTTCCTGATAAAAGCTTTTAACGAATATTCCTCATAGAAATCTGCATTAACCACAGGAAATATCAGACTAAAATCCAGAAAACCATTATAACAAGTGTTTACGGCATCAGACATGTAATTATATTGATGACAATTTTGAGGGAATAAATGAGAAGAAAGTTATTCTGCTGGAAACAGAAATTCCTCTTTTCTGAACCAGAATGTGGAGATTAAACGTGTTTGGTGTGTAGCGTGTGCACCTTTAGCTCTGATCATTGACCCCATCCGGACTCACGAGGCGCCCGTCCGTTCAGGGATTATTAATTCCAGCCCACTCCATGAATGAGGAGATTTCCGCCGTTCAATGAGAATAATGAGCAATGTTGAATTCATGAGCTGAATTTCAATCGCTTTTCTCTGAATAGAATTAGCTCCACACCACGTCCCGCTTCGTTAGAGCACTCCTCCACCTGATAATCACTAATCTGGAGATCCTGGTGGAACCCCACTCCTCCGCCTCCTGCCCCTACTGCAGGTCCATCCATATTTTAGGTGGAAGGGGGGCAGCGGCTGTATCTGTAGAGCCGTGCTCAGGGTGATTTATCATTGTTAAGACCGCTGTCTGATGGCTTCTCCTCCAGGGTCACACTGATCCCTGTTCGCCTCGCACCTTCTCAACCAAAGAGTCGGCCCCCCATAATTAAGCCCCAAGAAACCAGGGGTTGAAAATAGAAAAACGAGGAAGGAGGAGGAGGATGTCAAGAGATGGACAGAAGAAGGGCAAGGTATGATGGCCACAAGAGAGCAGCTGCAGGGAGGTGTTCCTCAGCTGCTTATAGAGAGGAAAAACTCACTTAAACACTGATTGGAGTTTTTTGGTTAAACAAGCAAATCTGAAATCTTTATAAGGACCTCAGCCAGCTGCTGAATAAGTGGATGACTGGTTGAATAACTGCTGGGATGTTTCAAACAGGACCAGTCTTGTCACCAAGTCGGGATGCCTTGCTGTGGATGATGTCCAGACCGGACAGTAGAGGCAGAGCTTGTAGTTCTACTCTTGTTGTATTCTGTGTTGTATCCCATCTCACCTCACCCAAAGTTCAGCAGCTGAAGCTTCAAGGCAACAGGATGATTAGCACATGTCTTCCTTAGCTCCTCTTGCAGTCTTAAATTTTACAGTAAACATGTTGGAGCATTTCATCTTCACAAAGTTAACACTCTGATCTGCAACCTCTTTATTCTATTTTGAATTTAGTCTTTAAACAAAAGTCACTAGGTTCTCAAAAGACATTAAACTTTCTGCATGTTTCTGCTGAAGAAACCTGCAACCTTTTACAATTCTGTCTGCTCAATCATAAAAAACAAAACAGTTTTAAAGTAAAAACCTTTAGGATCCTTCATTGTCATCCCTGGGGGCTTGTTCACACTTTTATCGTCATTCAGGGGTGGAGGTTAAAGGTCAGCAGGTTGTCGCATCATAAAACCCAACAGTTCTTGCTCAGTGGAAGGAAATGACCACTGCTCAACATAATAGAATTGAACTACTGACATTTCGCCTCCTGGTGACTATCAGCTGGATCATGAAGAGGAACACAGAGGATCAAACAGACTCTGAGATTTAATTTAAAGTTCAGAAAAAGGAGAAGAACTGCAGGAGAACATTTAGCAGAAGGTAAATGAGTAGTATGAGTGCTCCTTATCCTTCCTTTTTAGGTTTTGTGGTCGATATCTGTTAGTAGAAAAACAGGAAAAGATAATAGATAGGTAGTAAATGATTTTGATCATATATTTTATTTTAGATACAATTTTTATCAGATTATTTTGTCTTTTTTGTTAATGTTATTTCAAATAATAACATTTCTTTACAAAGCTTATGTAAAGTTTTGGCTCTAATACATGCAAAATATATTAATTCTACCAGATAATCAAATGAAAATAAACTAATGAAAACAAAAAGTCTTTTGAATTGTTTGAACTAATTGCCTGAACTGGTTTAACCAATCAGAAGCTTCTCTTCACTGATGTATTACCTCCCACCCCATTACCGCCCTAACCTCCAACTCCCCCCTCCACCCCTGTCACTGGGAGTGGTGGGTCTGTGATGAACCATGATGATGGTGGTGATAACTGGTAGCCAGTGTATTACTGGGTCGATCTGAGCTGGACTTTCAGCGCCGCTAAAGTGCTCAGTGCTCTGATTGCTGGCACTGCCTCTGACAGGAATCCGATGGACCCGTCTGTGTGTGTGTGAAGGGTGTGGCCCTTTGGATGGTGTGTGTGTGAGTGTGGCAGTTAAGAGGCAATTAGCAGCTCTGACAGTCCATCCAGGAGCAGAACAAACTGAAACTGATGCTTGGGGAGGAGAGGAGAGGAGAGGAGAGGAGAGGAGAGGAGAGGAGAGGAGAGGAGAGGAGAGGAGAGGAGAGGAGAGGAG
>JAUZNJ010071758.1:0-25579 GCA_034780135.1 Jordanella pulchra | reverse complement strand
CAGATGGGGGGGAGGGGGATAGCGACACTGCCACACCAACCCAACTCGTTCTTGCTTTGGGCCCGGCTCCCCACCCCCCACCCAGCCCAGACCACCCCCAGCAAAAGCCCCCCCCCGGACCGGAGACCACACGGCCCGCACAAGGCCACCCGACCAGAGTTCCCCCACCCCCCCAACACAGCACATCTTAACATCAAGACTTCTAATAAATAAGGTCCTGTTTCCAGCTGACATCACTTAGAACAGGCCTGAACAATTTATAAGTAAATGGGAATCCTTGCATATTTTCAGACATTGGCTAAGACTGGGAAAGAGAAACATTAATACTAAACAGGAGGAAAGTTTTCATATTCCAGCAAAACTCACGAGACAGCAGCAGCCCCTGTAAAGACAGTAGTCATCTCGTAAATCAAAAGACCACCTGTAGACAGTCTTTCTTAGTAAAAACAACTGCGGACAACTGGAAAGCATCTGGTCTGCGTCAGAATGCCATTTCAGGTGTCATGGCAACACGCATAAGGAGGAAGTTAAGAGCAATGGTGGGAAACTAATCTGGGTTGTGCAGGACTAATCAGCACAGCATGAAGGAGCCCTGTTTCCAATTAAAAAGATCTTTCAGCGCTGTTTGAATTACCAGTTTATGTTTAGTGTCTGTCTGTGTTTGCTTGCCGCCAGGTTCTTGTTCCTACAGGTGTAACGGATTCTCACATTTTAAACAGATGGAGCAACGGGAATTTAAAGTCAGAGAGCTTTTTTTTTTACTTTTTGGACTTTACACTGATCATGGTGAACATTAATTTGGTTCTTGTATCTTTCTGCTCTTAGTGTGATGGCTTTACTCAATGATTCGCATTGGCGGACATCAGGAGTGAAGCTTTAGAACTAAAGGTGGAACAAAGACATCTGACCTAGCAGGAACTGAACTTTATGAGGTGTGGCGCAGGCTTTAAACTAAAAAAATGCAGATTACAAAGTAACAACAGAAAGTTTTCTTTTTATTTGGCTGGAAACTGTCAGTGGAGTAATCTGTCAAAAGAGTTAAAATGCTGTATGATTAGACTGTAAACACATGAAGTAGATGGTTACATTGAAGTATGGGGACTTATGTGAGTGTGTTTGTCCTTTTAAACAGCCTTGATATGTGTGTGAGATAAAGAGAATTGAAACCAGCATTCTCAGTGAGCTGAGAGGGGGAAAAACAGCAAATAAGGGCCTCTTCAAAGAGCAATGAATTAGTTTAAGAAGCCAGTACTTTTAAGAATTTAGACCAGAATAGGTAAAGGGAAGGTTATGTGTGAGAAGACTGGGAGTTAATTAGGGTGATAGGAGGGTGGGGGGGTGATCTTGTTGAAACTTTGGAAGAAAAAGATCCTTCTCCTAGGCAAAAGTGTCCATCCGGATCTTGATCCCCCCTCAATGGTCCCTGGATTCCTGCTTCCACTTGTCTGTTTTGACAAGTTTTTGCTTCTTGTCTCATTTTACAGCATTTGAGGCCTTTGACTAAACCCATTCCCTTCAAAATAGGCTGATTGTGTTCAGTTGACTTGCTTGAATGCAGCAAGGTCTTACGAGTTAATCACCCAGGAAAGCCTCTTAGTGACAGCTATGCCTTAATTGCATACCAGACTGTGGACATCAATTTGGACACAGCACATCCAGATTCCTTCAGATTCCTCAGTTTTGGACACAAACCTTTAGGAAGTTAGCGTCGAAAATGTTTTAGGAAGAGAGAGAATATGCACATGCAAGATTGAAGTAGCAGGTTGCTTGGACTTTATTTAGAAGTAATTTACAGTGATAAGGTTAACATTTATTCTTGTTTAAGTAAAACAAACAAAATTTAAGCTGATAACAGCAAGCTTAATCAGATTAATTGACCTTATTTAACTCAGTTACTTCAACTTGTAATATCTACTCAGACCACCATGGAATTTATATTTCACTTTTCTCAATCATTTCTAATGGGGTTATTTGAAAAGGTAAAATTTCTGTTTTTAATCATTTTTTAAAGTTTAGTTTTGTTTAGATTTTCCTAATTTCTTTATTTAGACTGACTTCATGAAACAAATCATTGCTTCTGTCATATAATAATGCAACAAACTTACATTTCTGTGCCAAAAAATTTTCTTCATGTAAAGCTCTAAAAGTTTTGAAGTTCCGAATTTCTCTGTCAGAAAAGTAGCCTTTACTGAGTAATCTTTTACTCTCATAGTAGGCCTGCAGATGGTGTGACAGTCAAAAACTAAAAACATAACAGCCAGACCTGTGTGATAATAAAAGGTGAATGCTAGAGACTGAGTTGGATTTTCTTTTTCTTTTCTTTTTTTCTCAGGCAAAGTGACCGTGCCAACTCATCTTCACTTGACTCTCATCTCCTCTGCTTGCTCCATGCTGTGTTATAGCCGTTTATCCAGGAGAGCAGGGGTGAAAACACTAACCTTTTCTACACGGCTATAACTCCGCACCATGACATCAAACCAACATTGCTTCAGGGTCCCTCAGTGCTCACTGTGAAAATGTCAGACATGCTCTTTTCATCTAAGAGAAATCCTATCTGATTTACTCTACCCCCTCTTCCTCGACTCAGGCGCCTGTTTGTACAGGGCCATGTTTTATTTGAATATCAAAGCCAGTAAGGAGGTGGCCAGACACTTTACATGACATTATGGGGGCTTCTCTCGAGGAATGTGACTGCTTAAAGTGTCCCTCACTGATCAGGGATCTGATCAGTCCCACAAAGCAGCCTTTGTAGTGCAGAGCAGACCATAATCTCTATTTACTCACTCTCTGCTCCATGGATGAAATGAACATAGATGTCCGTTTGCAATCCCGGGGTTCAACTTTCTAAGCGTCGAAGCCTATGACACTTAAAAAATTGTTAAAATTTTTGCAACTGAAACCAATGACCCTGATGGTGATTCCAGCATACCTTACCTCACTATGCAGCAGACAAGGGCAGGCAGATTAGAAAAGTGAGTCTTTAAGATCTGTGTTTGGCTTCTAATGATCAGCAGGTTGTTTTTTTTTATTATTTCACATTTTTTTCCTTTTAACAAACCGAAGCTTTGTTTTTCTCCTCACTTTGATTTTAATGGTACATGTTTTTCCTCAAAAACAAACCAACAAACAGAAACAAACCTAAGAGATTAAACTTCTTATAAAATACACAAGAGGATTTTGTTCTCGTGTCTTGGCAGCTGTGCAGAAATACACCTGCTTTCAGAAAGAAAAACAATGCCGTTTTTAAGCTAATTAAAATACAGATTTGATCAAAACATTAACTTCAACACAAGATAAAGTTTTGCCACTGTTTTCAAAAGTATTGGGGAATTTTACAGCAAATAGCACAGCAAAGACACTATCACAAGTAGTCTACTTGTAGCCCAATCGGGATTAAGCACCATCTAGTGCCCACCCACCAAATTTTGGTTTTAGCTAATCACGGAAAAGAATGAAAATGACAGCAAACACCAGGAGAAACGACAACAACTTATGCGTGTAGTGCTCTAGCTGTTCCTTTTTCAGAGATAAAATTATGGATTCTGACAAAACAGATGTTAAAGTAACAACTACATGTTTGTTCATTTATGTCGTGGTTAAGCTGTGGGCTCAGCTCTTGCTTCCTGTATACTGTAGTTATATATATATGATGGATATCAAATCCTACCACAGTAGGACAGTTAGTTGCATTTAGGTCAGAACTTTGCACCATTTGTCTCTGTCCCACTGAAAGGGGAACTTCTGTGTTGCCCTGTATTTTGCTCAGTCTACTTTCCGATAAACTCTAACCAGCCTCCCCGTCTCTGGTCCCTGCTGCATTTCATACACTGTTTTACCATATTGTGTTAAAAAAATATGCAACGCTGCAGTTTTTGATGATTTGATAAACATAATAAGACACTCATGTGACCAGAGTATCCTCTTCAGCATCACCTATGTGGCATCTGAAAATGCTCAAGCAAGCAGGCAATAGGTTCTCTGGTCAAAGTGGTTTTCGAAACCATTTGTGATTTATTTATTTTATTGAGCAGTCAAGCACAAAATCATCCAGTTTAACTTTATGGTTGTAATGTGACAAAATAAACACCTGGTTGAGGTGCTGTAGTAACAATAAGAACTAAACTGCCTTTCTTTTCTAACTACTGTATATAAACATCCATCCATCCATCTTCTCCCGTTTCATCCGTTAGGGGTAGGGTTAGGTTAGGCAGGTGCCTATCTCTGGCAGACTATGGGTGTAAGGCGGGGTACATCCAGGACAGGATGCCAGTCGGTCGCAGAGCAACACATAAACACACAAAGATGTACAACTATGCATTCACACACTCACATCTAGGGACAAATAAGAGATGCCAATTAACCTAACAGTCATGTTTTTGGACTGTGGGAGGAAGCTGGAGTACCCGGAGAGAACCCACACATGCATGGGGAGAACATGCAAACTCCATACAGAAGGCCAGGACTGAACCCAAAACCTTCTTGCTGCAAGGAAACAGCGCTACCCACCGCGCCACCGTGCAGTCCAGTATACAAACATAGAATATGTGATAGAGGATTTTCTGTGTTATGACATCACCTCAACTGAAAAATGTAAAAACTTGACTCTGCCCCCAAATTTAAACTACTTATTGACTGTGCTATTTAAGCATTATTAGTTGAAGCTGTTAGTCCAACTTTCATTCCATTTATTTAAAGTCTTCCTTTCTTTTATATTTTAAACTATTTATATTCATTAATGAATTAATTACCTCTATATCACTGTAATGTAAATTTCTCTGTGTTTTCCCTGTTGCGTTTTTTCATATACAGTGCTTTTGAATTGTCTTGTACTGAAATGTTATATAAATAAACTTGCCTTGCCTTGCCTTACAAGTTTCTCTTTTTAAGTAATCACTTCAAATACAAAACTGAATGAATAAAAGCATCTTGTGGATGCTTGAATAAAAACAGGAGTTGGTGCATTAAGTTAAAGATAAAAGGCACAAGTCTTTACAAGCTCACTGCATTATGTCGAAAAGGGGATCAAAACTTGTTTGTACATCTTCTGAAAATCAAAGCTGTACGACAATTAGCAGCAATGAAGGAAAAGTTACTTGACCTGGGAATAAATGCTGATTGCACCGTTTCCCACTGAAGACAAAAGATAGGATTTTATGGGTGTAGTGGCTTGTTTGTCCAGTGTCATCAGGGGCTTAGGAGTCAAATAAGCTAAATGTCACAAAGCTTTTAGAGGTTTAAGTGAGAAACACAATAGCTCAAGTGATAAAAAGGAAAATCACAGAGTCTTCTTTATTCAAAAACAGTTAGCTAAAAAAATAAATTGTGTTGAGCTTACTGACAAAGATACATATTTAGAAAAAAATGAGAGAATGTATTAAAATAGTGAGAGTACGCAGAAAATAGTTTAAGTGACAGTATAAATAATTGCTTTTTCTTAAGAAAGGAAAGGATCTGCTCTATACAGCTGGAGTTGACTCCCTCAGCTCCAGTTCTAGGGAACTTTAAGTACTAATCCTGCTTACTATTTTTTTTCTTTGAAAGGTGAAACGTGAATCTGGTCATTTGTCACATCCAACTTAACTATGGTCTTTTAGTGGATGTCTTAGGTTTTCTGATTGTTGCATTCAGGGAACACTAGTTTATTATTTGTTAATCTCTATCAGTTTTTTCCTTCAGCTTCTTAATGGTTTGAAACGCCTGCAGACCATCTTGGATTTTTAGGGAAATGGTTTGTTAGAATCCCTCAACAGTACAGCATATCCCAGTATAGCATATCCCATTTTCAACTGAAGACTGTTCACAATTTGATGGCTCTTTATTTGAAACTTGCTTGGTAATTTCAAGAAATATGTTGAGCAGATTGTGAAAATAAACGTATCCATTTGTGTAGTAACGAGTGTGGAATTAGCTAGTTTGAATTTAAGTACTTAAAAACTTATTTTTAAACTCTAGTGGCCTTTATTAACTTTTAACTTTGGAAAGTAGTGCAGGATTATTCCCAATAATTTTAGAAAAAAAACATATCAAAGCAGTTAATTTTACACTTGGAGCAATTCTAAATCAAAATGATGATTTCATGTATGTTTTCAACCAATTAGGTTCTATTAAAAATGTTTAAAATCCTGTTTTAAATCCAATTGGATAGCCTATGGTTAGAGTGAAAACATTATTTTTGATAAATGCTTCCTAATTTCTCCACTTATAAAATACACAGGCAAAAAAACAACCCTCTGCTGATGCTTTGCTATTGTTTAACGGCTACATGATGCTAATTGAGTTTGAGATCTTCCATTATGGTCTAGTATAGACTAGTATTCATCTTGCAATACATGTAACATTCTTTCTTTCAGCGGTCTCTGAAATCCCAAATGTGTTCCAGGCTGCACCCACAGCTGCACCCAGTTGTAGACAGCATTAGAGATGTGTGATAATGGTTTAACTGGCTGAGGTTTTAAAATGTGTAATGTCTATTTTGTAAAATACAAAATAACACTATGGGTTGTTTAAACCTGTACTATTTGTTTCCTTTTTACTCTGTTTGTCGCCCGTGACTCACAACAAATATGTATAATAATAAAGTCTTCCCACAGTTTGTGTTGCTTGCTGAAAACATCACATGCTTGCCAGAATTCATGCTTCTGTTTCTAATAATGCAAGCTAAACCAGACTTTGTGCTGGACTATTGCTGCTTGGCACATTCAGTGGTCAAACCTTCACAGGGTACCGTTAGTTTCAAAAGGGCTTTAACCATGCTCTGAAACAGCCATCATCTATTTGAATAAAGATCTCAACTTTCACACAGCTGCATGCCAGCTTTGGATTCCTCAAAGAGTTCCTTTAAATATAAAAATAACGATACAAGATAAACTTGAAAACATAGCGAGCAAAAACATCGCAACTGCATAATGGCATAGTGTTCTCATGATAACGCTATCAGACATCAGAAACCTTATCTGGCACTTTATCTGTGCTTGGAGAGTTAACCTGTTTCTTGAGGTTTCTGCATTAAAGGCCTCGCATGTCTCGACAGTGGTGCTTTGGGTCATCTTACGCTTTAATCTGATGAGCAAGGTATGGCAAGAAGAATGGCTAGTGAGCATATCTGCTTCTGAGGAAAACCAAACAAAGATAAAAGTATCCCAGGAACACACTGCTGAGAAGAGGGAAACTGGGAAGAAGTAATGTGCCTGAAATATGTTGAATAAGAAATCATCATGAATGTCTTCTTCTTTTGAGCAATTTGCAGGTAGAAATATAAAATCATAAAAGTGTCCAATTAATCAAATATTGTATTTTTACAGGGAAGTCTGAGTTTCTGACCAAACTGGAGAACCTAAATTAGACGCCTATGTAGGACTTCTGAATAATAAAATCAAATGTCAAACAATCCGAAGTTAAGACCCAGTGTACTCCAGGAAGCGGGGCACTACTTCATCATATTTTCATACAAGAAATAGTATTAAAGTAGACACAAAATAAAAAGTGACTACTGAAGTGCAGAGTAACTGATTTATGTGATACTCATGATCATAAAATCCAATTTAAGATTTAAAAAATCCAAAAACTAGATTAAAGTTGCAAAAATACAGAATTATATATATACATATATATATATATGTGTGTATATATATGTATGTATAGTATTTACATAGCAACAGATTCAGATCTGAGAAATAAATAAATTTTAAATATTTTTTAAATATATTTATAATATTTCAAATATTAAATCAATGCTTAGAGCATTTTATGTATAAAGGTTAAAGTAGAGTAAGTTCCTTTCATTAAAAGGAAATAGTACACTGTTGTATGTAATGTATGTTTACCTAACTTTGAGATGACGCGCCAAGAAATCAGCAGATCAAAATAACATTAAACCAATTAAATTTGAGTACACAAAAAGAAGCCTACCTCAACAATAATACTTTAGGTGTGTCTCTCTGACGCATTTCTTTTTAAAAAAGGCTCAGTTTTTTTTAGTGAAGTTTTTTTACTTTGGGTAGAGTAGCTATAGAAATTTTACTTAACTAAGAGAAGTGACAATTAATCACATTTTATTCAGGTAAAAATATTGAGTACAATACAGTAAAACTCATCCCAAAAGTAGTTTTCATTTCAAAAGTTACTCAAGTAAATAACACTGAGTAAATAAAACCCGATATGACTGCTGTACTCATAAAACATTTTAAAAGTTACAGAAGTAAATTGTCTAATTGGTTATAAGCCAGGTGCACCAGCCTTCACACATTAGCATGTCCCTTTCCTGTAGAAAGGCACAGAATGAATAATAAGATATTGCCTTTAGTGTGTACAGCTGGAAGCAGTTGCACAACCTTTTTGTGTTGAGTGTGTGTGTTGAGAAGTTGTAGCTCAGATTTGAAAAAGATTTCCTTGCTCCTGTGCTGATTGAATTCTGGTTGCTGTAGTGGTTGGAAAACCAACGAAATATTGTGGTAATAATCAGGTATTAACAACAAGGGCTAATAAACAGTTTATATCTGCAACTTATAGTGCAGTTCTATTGGGAAGCAGCCATATTGAATGCTGAGTTTTGGGTTGATAGTAAAAGTTCTAACATCAGGGGCCATTCTCATTGCATTTTTGAGTGGAATATTACAAAATTCAAAATTGGTAAACAAACATAATAGAAGCTAAGCACCAGTTTCCAAATTAAACCCCATATACAAGAGGAGATATTCTCATAGTATCTGAAGCGTCAGATATTTTAAAATTTACTGACACAGGAAAAAAAGGGAAACTGTTTGGCAACTCATAGATCAAAAGCACCATATACAGTGTTTTGGGGTCCAGGGTTTGATTTCTATCTGGTTACTGTGAAAAATGACCCTACTGACAGAAACTGTTTTAAAAACATTCACAGAGTTATATTAAGAATACTTACCTTCCTTCTGTTTTCTCATTTAAAAGGTGGATAAACACTTTAGTGTCTTCATTCACATGGAGACAGTAATTGTGTAATATTAATTAGAAACTTTCAAGTTTAACTGAAATATTGTCAGTTCAATAACTGCATGGAAAAATATAATATGAAGCAATAAGATATGAAATGATTACTAATACAAACATAACAGACATGACACTTCTGCTTGTCTCATAGAATAAAACTGTTTTTTCCCTCAAATGAATGTACTGTTATATTTTCTCTTCGGGCTTTATAACATCCACTTATGCCATTATTTAAAAGTCTAATAACTTTTCTGGTATTCAAAACAGCTCCTAATTACATTGATTTTTCTAAAAAATATTATTTTAAGTCTTTTGACCAAGTTAGTTCCATTGGGAAAAAAAGAGAGACTTGGTCAAAAAGGGAGAAGCACATTTGCATTACTAAAAAAAAGTTTAATTTAATTTAATTTCAAAAGATTTTTCATTTAAAACCTTTGCATATGCACTAGACTTTAGTGATTTCAGACGGAGCCTTAAAACCAGTGTTGTATTTAATCTTGTCCCAATTGTGCCCACCTATTCGACAGATATCATATAACTGTCTAAAAACAACCTAAAGGTTGTGGTAAACAAAAGGTGTTTTTTTTGTTGAGGATGTGAGCTACCAAAAATGCCTGTCTCTATCTAGGTTGTACTTTCTGATACACAAAATAAATAAATAAATAAATGAATAGATAAATATTGGAAAATGAAATCAGAGAATGTCTTACATTTTCACATCATTTGAATTTGACAAATTATTTATTTGCTCTTCTGTGCCATCTCTATTGGTGTTTTTTCATAGATCGTAGGAAAACATTTGAAACTTTTAACATTTATTTAATTAGATGCTCTGGTCTATAATGGAAGTTTAAAGATGTAGTAAATACTACTTGATTTCATTGAATATTTTGCTTTAGTAGATGGATACGTAGAAGCCAAACATTTCTTTACCAAAACTGAAAGGAAATGAACACAAAAGTCGAATTTGAATGTAACAACCCCCCCCCCCCCCCCAAAAAAAAGCTGGAAACGTTTGAAAATCGAACAGAATGAATTATGATGATATTAAAAAGTGTCCTCTTCGCTTAAAAAACAATTGTAGAAAGAGAAACCGCACCCTTATGTCGGGTTAAGAGAAATTTTATTTTTTCCATCAGGCTGTAATGACGATATTTCACCATGGGTGTCACTGTTTTGATATCGCGAGATTTCATCGTGTGAAGAGGCTTAAGGGGGAAGGTCAAGAGTTAAAGATGGCGGCCCGCAGCTTGCTAAGGTCTATTTGGACGTCGTTTGCGGGTTTAAAACCTAGTCTTACAGGGCGCGGCGTAAGTCCAATCCCAGGGGTTAATGTTCCTCAGATCTCAGCTGTATCCGTCCAGACAAGAGGGATTCGTCAAGGTGAGGTTGGATCAGAAACTCAGATGTTTTAGCCATCCGGTCGTGTTAGCATAAATCTGTCTGTACTGAACGTGTATTGTGTGTTTATGAATCTAAGAGCTTAGATAGAAGGTATCACCATACATTAATTTAACCGAACTACGATTTATATAGGTGAGATATCAGGATATATTATTTGAATTGATTTGTACCATGTCATTAAAGTATTTTGATCAATGCTTTTAATCTAGTTATAGTTGAACCAATGTTTGTATCCTACTGTCCAATAACGCAGTCCCTGTTTTTCAGAATATTATAAAAGACATGCATATTAGAATGGCTACATGCGTTTACATTAATTGAAACATTACTACATCCCATAAAAGCTTTCACTGCAGATAAATCAGACATGAGCAGCTTCACAGCCTCGCATCCTTGTAGACATTACAAAAATGCAAAGCTAATGAAGTTGTCCTGCACTCACTATAAACCAAGCCAGTATTAACGGTATGATGAACAGTTTTTTTTTTATGTATTTATTTCATAATGGGAAACTGATTAATTACTCATGGAGGCAAATGTTCTGAAAACCAAAATTGAAACGTCTCACTACATTTGAATATTGGATTAAATAAAACAAGTCAGGCTCTGGAAAAGTATGTGTATTCCTCCTGCTCACTACTCAGTTGGTCTTCATTTTCCATGACTTACAGTATCAATGCAGCATGACTCAGAGTTTATCAGTCTGTGGTTCTGGTGTCTCAGCTTTATCTTGACAGTATCCGTTAGTTAACACAGTTAAGCACCCTACTACCCTGTCTACGGAGTAGACGGACTCCTGGTACTTTAGGAAGTATGGGCAGCTACTCATATCCTGTTCTGGAAGTGTAGTCATCATCTTTATAAAGCTTGTCATCAAATTTTCCTTCCACTTCACAAGCAAAGACTTAAAATGTTTTAATCTCTGTGTAATCAATCCATATAATCTAAGTTTCTGAAATAAATGACCAAGAGGGCTGAACTTTGCTCAATTTTGCAAGCTTATCTTTTAATTTAATCAATGAACCTATGTAGAAGATAAAGCTGACATTTATTTTATTTAAAGAAATAAACAACTAACTTTGAAACAAAGGTGCATTTGTTAAAAACAGTTTGTTTGAGATGTTTTAATCAATAACTAATCTAAAGCCCATTTGATCAGTCCTATATGGGTTACTAAATGATTTAAAATTGTATTTAAAATACTGTTCAGGTTGGTAATGAGTAAACACTAATATTTTGTTATGTCTGATTCCCAGTGGTGGAGAAAAAAGATGGCAAAACAACAACTGTGAGTGAAATTAAGCTATGATATTCTCTCTATATTTGTGTTAATTGTTGTAAATGTGGTGTTTCCAAGACGTATATAATTTAGATTGGTTTTTAAGAGATGCATCAATCAGTCCACCAAATATGATTTAGCCATTTTTTCCCTGATTGAAAAAAAAAGTAAAGTTAAAATATTCAAATTTAAAACGTTTAGCATTTTTCCTGCTGAAAATCTAAAAAAACAAACAAAAAAAAAAACAAAAAAACAAACAATCTTGCATTTTGTGGCCTACTGAGTTTGATCACCTAGTAACTTACCAGTATTCTTTGCTATGGGTTTTTTTTCGACTGGGTTTAAATCCCCAATTTCTACCAGTGAACTTGCAGCATGTTTTTCTCTTCCATTAGTTATAACATGCCAGATGCCACAAATAAAAACAGGAGTTATAAAGATGCTGCATCTCCTATTGTTTTGAAATTCATATAGTTGATACAGAAAGTGTCCCCAGTCCTGCATTTTTTCCACATTTAGCTTCATACAGCCTTGTTCCAAATTGTCTAGAATAAATTATGGCAGTGTGGAAAATGAAGTTCTTGAACTCAGAGACTGTTTTGAAGCTCTGAAGATCCCAAAGCACAGAGTGGCCCCCATAATTGGTAAATGAAAGATGTTTGGAGCCACCAGGACTTTTCCTACAGCTGGTCATCCATTTGAAGTAAAGGATCAGAAAAGAAGGGCCTTAATCACAAAGGTAGTGAAGAACCCCATGGTCATCCTGTTAGAGCTCCATCATTCTGGAAAGATGAGGAAGGAATTGTCATAATGGGGTATTGTATGTAGAATGTTGAGGAAAGACACAAATGTAATATCTTTTGGATTAAGGCTGTAACAAAACTAAACATGGAAAAAGTGAAGTGCAGTGAATACTTTTTGGACTGTACATATTGTTTATCACAGAGGGGTTTGTTTCCTTTTTCTGTTGCTAGATTGAGGGAGAAATCATAGATATACCTGCTGGACCGCAGCCTCCAAATCCCACAGCCAAGTGTCCTATCTACAGATGGAACCTGCAAAACAAATACAACTACACTGTAAATTCAATCAAAAATCTGTTCTCCCCAAAATATAAAGCAGCGTATTAAAAGATACTAAAAACTTGTTACATTTGCCACAATGTGTATTGATTTCTACTTTCTCCAGGATGTCCTTTTGCTCAGCCAGTTCATCAGGTCAGATGGAGGGATGCTGCCAAGGAGAATAACCGGTCTTTGTCTAGAGGAGCATCGCAAGATTGCCATCTGTGTGCAGATGGCACACAGAGCTGGTGAGTGTTTGTCGGAATTAAAAAAAGGCCCACGCCAACAAAGTTCATCCAGTGTCTTTAGGTCATGATTTACTGTAAATTGCTTTTATACTTTTAGAAGTCATTAGTGGTTTCTATGCAGATTATTGCAAGTAGAGCAAACGAGCGTGTGTTTTAAAGCTGCATAAGATTTTAAAAGAAAAAGGTGACGCGTGGAATAAGCGTGGAGCTTTGCCAACTTCCATCTGAATGAATTAGAAGAGGACAAATGTTGCTTTCAAAAAAACAGGACCAAAGGGAAAAGGAAAACATTTGACATGTAATACAATACAACTAAAACAGGCTTGATCGTTCAGGTCAACTGTTTCAGATTTTATTAATACATTTCAATGTAACCACTGTAAAACACTGATGTTCATTATCATTAAATGTGTTTTCATTTTTGCAAAGAAGGGTGATTAATACTTAACTTGCATAAAAATGGGAAATGAATGAAAACCTAATGCAGGAAATATTGAATATCTAAAAAATATTGAAATACACCCTCCGTTTGTGAACATTAATGGACACATCAAATAAGAAGAAATATATCAACCTGTATTGTTGGAGGTTTTTAACAAAGTACAAGAAGTAGCAAATCTCAATGTTTTTTTTTGTTACCTTATTGTCTTAACTCTGCGGTGTATAAATACAGATACTGTTAGCTGGTAATAAGAAAGCAATAACAAAACATGTCTCAATATAAAACCTCCAGCAGTGAAAGATTTAGAAAAAATGCTGGAGATGCACTGTATGGTACAAATTACATTTTCTCTAATGCAGCTTTTACATGGCAAGATAATCATGTTGGTTTCTGCCCTGAGAGGCCCCAATTATTGGAACCTCTCAGAGGAGAGGGGCCCTGATTATTGGGGGAGATAATCTTGCCTTGTGTGGATTGTTAACCCTTTAAGAGCTGTAATAGTAATTGTCTGCCTGGTCCTTTTTCTCTTTATTTATCGATAAATCTGTCAAAAAAAATAGTTGTGTGAAATATTTTGCCCCCTTTTCTTTAGGACAATTATACCTTTTAACACCTTCAAAGAAACTGATATTTTTATATGTTATAAATGCTTTAATTGTGTGAAATGACAACAATTTCGAAAAACTGATCAGAATTCTCAGCAAGTATTTCGTTTATAAACTCCAAATATGAACAGGTCCACAAATTTTAAGATGACTGAAAATTTATTTCAACTATAATACATTTTCACAAGCAGCTTTGTTTACCTGAATCATTTTATTTAATTATTACTGTTTGATAAAGTCCTGTAATAACCAGGTGTTTTATACAACATGGTGTTTGAAGCAGCTTCTGTCCATTTGAAGGCAGAGTCTAACTCCACACTCCTCACACATTAAGGAAATGACCAGTAGGCTACCTGCGACATTGGTTAAGGGATTATATTATGCAAAGGAGGGTGCAAGGTCGACATGATTAGTCTCTGCCAGAATCGGAGTAAGACCCTCGTCTGTGACCCCCGCTGCATTCCCTGAGGGAATTTGTTCCACAGCTAAAATCTTAGCGCAGCTTCTGCAGGAGAGTGAAGGCCTTTCCTACTTTCATTCCTCTCTTACTTCATGCCGGGACAGATCCATGCCGCGTTTTCTACACGTTCTGGATATAATGAAATGCACTTTAAAGTAGATCTGCCAAACTTGGGAATAATTTTAAGTGTAACTTCATCTGTTTATTGCAGTTTGTTTGGAATCCGTTTCATATGATCAAACCCACTAACTGAACAATGGAGTATGAAATCTGATTGTTCCTGTGTACACAAATAAATGGTGCTGAGAACATAAACTCTGTCAGGATGCCTTCCTGCTGTGCTGCTTTTTCCTCCAGCTCAGACACTCAGCCTAGAACCACATCGCAGTCAGAATCAGGTGAATATAATAATACAATGGTTTGAAATGACATAAGTCCCTGAAGCTAAGTACATCATCCTCATCAACTGGGACCCTAAGGTACCGAAATTCCCAATTGATGACAGATCCCCAATTCCCTCAGTGAGCCTACCCTAATAACAACAGCGGTGTAGCAGGTCAAAGATGAGGCTCTGGTAGTGTTCAACTATGTCAGCCATGTGCCATCCTTTGCATTGGTTAATATAATCGCACCAGTAGCAGACTGGTCATTACCGTAGTTAATGTTATGCCACACTTTAAAACTCTGCATCACAAACAGATTGTTGCACACACACACCCCTGACGATTCTTCTTTGTTGTTATTATACAGTTTTCATTTCTGTTTGGTGGACTGGGCATCAAAAATAAAACATTTCAACGATTCCACGAGAACTGAAAAGTTGGAACCGTTTCTAATCGATTCTCGTTGTCCTGTGTACTATTCTATTTCACTGCAACAGTTTTAAAGAGCTAAAGTTAAACAAAATATTATATTTACATTCTAAACTTTAAATTCAAGGAGGATCAGTGGAAGGATCACATGTGTGACTCCTATTTAATGGGGAGAGTTGCTCTGCTCTCTGACTGCAGACACAGGCTGCAGCTGCTGCATCTGAGTCCCTGTGTTTTTGTGTTTCACTAACGATCGGTGCTCTATTTGTTATCATCAAAATCTCTTTTTTTGAAAAAAGAAAGTTGCTAGAGAGGTCTGAAAAGGAGCTAAATAGAGTGACCAGGTCTCTGAGTTGGCAACAGTGCAGAGGTGGCCCCACTGTTTGTTTTATTTCTGCTGGGCAAGCAGGCAGAGGGCCTATGCTGAAGGCAGCTGCATTACAACATGAGGCCGCACTTTTAGTTCATTTAAACATTTAATTCTAGTGCCACAGTGCACCCAGAAAAGATAGAACAACACATTTATGACATTCATAATGTGTTTAGAGGAAAGTTGGGTAATTGTCTTTACATGGCCTTTAAGACCAAAGATGACAATTCTCCTCTAAATCCCAGTGCAGCCTGTAACGTCCCTGGTCTCTACTCCTTTACCTAACGCCTCTTCCTTTTTATTCCCTTTTGGGTTTTTTTTCTTTGATAAAATGGGCCCACACACTATCCTCACTGTGTCTACTTTCTCCACCATGTTTGTTTACTCTGAACTCATGTTTGATTTTAGAGGTTTGGAGAGATTTCCCATCTGACAGCTAAATGTTCTGGGTGAAATCTGTTCGTGTGTAGTGTGGCTGGAATCAACACACTGTACAACTAAAACTATTCTATTCCCATTCTTCATGTGGGGGGTCTTTGAAGTTTTAAAAATAACCAAAGACATATTTTAATCCAGCAATGTGGACCAGATTTAAGATTTGACAGCCAAAGGAAAATTAATAAATAGAAATGAACAGAAACATAAATATTGTACATGTAACGCTGTCCCACCTATCTCTGATCATATAAGTGCTGTTCATTTTGTTGTGTGTTATGACTTTTTTTTGTTTCTTGTTTATAAAACAAATAAAAAAAAATACAAACACTTGAGTTAACTATACCAGCTGTCTTACTCTAGCACAAACACTAACTACGTCTACAAGCACAAAGTTTCACAATCAGTTTAAATTGTATTCGGACTGTAACATTTATATGGACATAATTAATAGGAATAAAATATGCAGTCGACTCAGTGGTGTATTGTAAATATGCTAGTCACTTACAGCTAATATGGCACGTTGATGTTGGTCAGCTTTCCTTTTTAAGAATAAATTGATCCTAACAAGTGTTTACATGCATGTTTGGATTGTCGATGAGCTTAAACCATCCTTCCGACTGACATGTTTACATGAAACGTTTCGAGTCCGATCAGCCATTTCTTTTCAATTACTTAAATGTAGCTACTGTAATATCTCAGAATGTGGCTGTAGGGTGGGACGATGGGTTCATCATGTGACCCATGTACAGCAGCCTCAGTCCTCAATGTGGCTGTCAGAGGTTTGAGTCTGGGCCTGTTGATTTTTGCTGCATGTCTTCTACTCTAATTCCAATTTCCTGTTTGACCATTTAAAAAAAATAATCAAAAAAAGCCAGTAGAGCCTAAAAGAACTGTACCTATACATTTCTAAAATAATAACTTTCACATCTGTTGGCTGTTCTTGGTTTCAAGTGCTCACTAAAAATGAAACCATAAGTTGTGAGAGTATTTATAATGCTTCTGAACGCTGGAAGTAATACATCTTCTTTATTGTCTGCGTTCAAGGTCTGCTCCCCGACCACAGACCCAAACTTCCAGAGGGTCATGTCCCAAAGAGGCCCAAGCCCCAATTGAACAGGTACTGCTCTGCGTTTGTGACATCTGTTGTTTTACCTCCATTATTTCCTCTCTACGCCTGTTGAGGGGGTTTAATGCTTTAAAACATTCTTTCACATCTGTGTTTGGTTTACAGGTACTTGACTCGCTGGTCTATTACCTCAGTGAAACCCATCTATAAAAAGGGACTGAAGTGGTGCAAGAAGCGTATGGATGTTGGTCACCCGGCACTGAGGAACAACGTACGGTACGGTGTGAAGCCGCTTTACATAAAGCACTGAAGGACGGGTTGATACAACAGCTGGAGGATGGATCTTCACATTACCCTGGATTTATGTTATAAAGGCGTGGCAGAAGAACGAAGACTGACTTTTGTTGATTCATCTGCATCAGACCTTTATTGAGTCATATCCAGCCCCACCCTGAACCATCTTTTCTAACTATCAAAACATTCAACAACAACTTCATGTCACCAACCACTGGGGTCAGTGTTACACTTTCAAAGTAGGTGGTATGTTGACTGTGCAAACTTGACACAGAACAGATGTTTAAATAAAATGTCAATGTTTTCTCTCTCTTTCCCTTTGTGTTTACTGTGAAGCAACAGCTTTTTTTAAAAAAAAAAAAAAAAACAGAAGAGCTGATTAACTGATTTTAGTTGGTCCTAAGACATGAAAATGTAGACGTTCACAGAAAAAAATGCAGCACAAGGAAATGCAGTCTTTCTTTTACAGCATAAAAGGAAGGTCCAGGTTTTTCATTCCATAGCCAACGTAGATGTATCCATGCTGTGGCGTCATTGGCACATGGTAGAAAGTCAGTCCAAGCCACAGGAGGCTACGTAGCACGCACACTCTGCTGGCACACTCAAACTGAAGACTCCACGATCCTAAACGCAAACACAGCAGACCTGTAAACAGTTGGCGTTAAATCACAGGAAGTGGCTACATCCTGCTCTCTGCATTGAAGTAAAGCCTGCAGTAATCTTTGGGAAAACCATCTTGTTCACATGCAAGAAACTGCCAAGGGATACACTAATAAATCATCCCTTTGTGCTTTTTGATGTTTACCGTCTAGCCTGTTTCTCTCCATGTTTGGGTGGGACCATAAACACGAGGGACATGGGAGTTGAACGAGAACTGGATTGGCTACTATGAAAACATTTGATTGCACAAAGGGAGGCAATTCTGATTGATGAGCCAGCTTTTTCCAACTGTTGCTTTTGGACGCGTCTTCAAATATGATGCAACTCAAAGTAATATTGCTATTTAGGTTCTTTGTTTTGAGAGATGCAAAGCAGTGTAAATGAAGAGTAAAAGAAAGGGCAGCAGAGGTAGAGTGAAGGACTTGTTGGAACGAATGTGTTAGGACCCCCCCACCACCATCCAACTGTGGGATTATACCCTCTCTATCTTTCACAGTCTCTTTCATTTGCACTGAAGCAGCTGCGTGCTGTCTGCTGTAGTGATGCGCTGCTCGCATATACAAATGCACATGTGGAAGCTCTCTTGAAGCAAACATCTGTTATGTGTTTGCTTGCGGGTGCTAAACATTTCTTCAAGTCGTCAGACATCCACATATTTCACACCGAGGGCTTTGCTGTGCATGTTCGCTCTGGGCTGGATGGGATCCAGCAACAAACCTCACTGTCATGTCGACATGACCCTGCATAACCAAATTCGCATGACTGCCTGTACAGCATTTGTGGTTTAACATTTGCCTTCTGAATTTAGCTTTTCTTTTCATTACATGGAACTTTTTGAGGGTCTGAATGTTTTGTCAGCATTAAACTGATCCTATTAGAAAAATGCAGCTACCCATCTCCTTACAGCTACGGTTTGCAAACTCAGAGGAGTATTTTTCCTTTATTTCGTCCTTGTACAGTTTGAATTCAGGAATAGTCTAAAGGATTCAGATCGAAACAAATGGTTAAATCTCTAGAAAAACATGAACTTTTGCAAAGAAACTATTCTTAAATTAATTATCAAAAGTCTCAAGTTTGAATGCATAACACAAGCTTGGAGTTAAGGTCATCAGTTTAATTTCAAAGTGCAGCAACATTACCGGTAATAGTTTACAGAAAATTTGCAGAGCCACACTAATATCCTGAACTGCCTTTTTTTCTTTTAAAGAACCTTGCAAAAGTAAAAAGTGTACTTAATTAGGGATTTATCTGACAGACTAAGACAATATAGTGCATAATAGGTTGAGTTTTTGAGTTGAGTTTCTTCTACTGTCAGAAAAACGAGCCACTAGTGCCGTAAAAAGCTGAAAGAGTTTGCATGTTCTCCCCGTGCATGCATGGGTTCTCTCTGGGTACTCCAGCTTCCTCTCCCAGTCCAAAAACATGTTGATTGGAATCTCTAAATTGTCCTTAGGTGTGAGTTTGTGCATGGTGTTGTGTCTCTGTGTCGCCCTGCGGCAGACTGCCGACCTGTCTATGGTGTACCCTTCTTGCCTGGTTTGCTGTAGTCTCCGGTCCCACCGGAGAAAATTGATGGATTCCCCTAATCAACTCTAATGCAACAAATTACTTTCAAAAGTCAGTTTATAAGGACTATGGGGCTTCTGCAACCGGTCGGGGGGGTGGGAGTTTTCAAGAAATTTAAAGTAGGGTGTGATAAAAATAAAAACAAAAAACAACTATATCCTAAAGGCAGAAATGGCACAACTGCAGACATCCAAAGAGATCCACACCTCAGGTGGAAATACTGGTTAAAACAGGAGTTATTGCTGTTGGCAATAACTCATTAAAGAAAAAGGTTTTATACTAGGCATCAAATTTTCCTGTCACTTCAAAACTATGTGCTACATTTACCAGCAAATCATTAAAAATCCCAATAATATGTTTTGAAATTTGTGCTTAAAATGTTAAAGATGGTAATAAAGTCTAACGGGCATCCATGAATTTTAGCCACTGCAAGTCAGATTATAGAATATTTTTTTTTTCCAGATCTAGTCTAGGTACTCTTTTCAACGGCAAAAAAGTACTTGCAACAAGTCCAGTGTTTTTCTGTGATATACAGTGCCTAAAGAACTACAGCTTTACCTTTAGGAATGTCATCACTGAGGACATCCAGAAAATCGATGGCTGGGCTCCATTCCCCAATCTCTTTGATGGATTTCTCGTTTCCTGTCTTCGGTTGACGAAAGTGTAGAAAATTGTCTAGCTTCCTTGCTTCTGATTCAGAAAGGCCTGAGAAAAAACACAAAACTTTTAAATGTCACTAAAACAAAACAAGGATGTGGCTCTATACACACACTTGCCTAAATATTGCAAACAAAGATGATAGATCCTTAAAATATGTATATCCATTTCAAACAGATGTGACTCAGAGGTTCTAAAACAGAACATGTCATTTATATGATGATGCGCAATGAGAGAGAGGAATCTGCACCACAAAATTTACAGCACATTTACCTCCAAAGCTGCGGTTCATCTGGACATGACCAAGTGGATTCCTGATGAAGGCGCCTCTGGGTACCACCGACACATCTTCATCAATGAGGTGAACAGTTACTGCCAGCCTTGTCTCCTCAGTCACCTTAGTCTGGAACCAATATGGAGGAATGCAACTATTGTATTTCATAATTACCAAACCCCACAGATGTGTTTTAAAAAGAGAAATGGAAAAGTGATTATAGCTAGAGAAGAGCGGCAATATAAAAAACGAAATACCTTTGCTCTTGTTTAGAGTCAAAACTTTATTTAAATAAAGTCTTCAATGAAATTGTGATTAGTGTACAACAATCAAGGTTAGATTTTGAGTATTTCATATTTCGAATAAGAAATAAACACAGTTTATATTCTGTAAATTAACAAAGCTCAAACGTTTCCATCTGAATGGCATTCCGGGTGTTGAGACATGAGGCAAACCTACCACCTCTTTCCCCTCTGCAGCCCCTTCTCCACCTCCATGACTGCGGATTTGTTGTTCATACATAAAAGAGGGGTCTCCTATGAAATGACCATTGGCAGCTTTGGACACTTCTTCAATCATAGACTTGGTGACAAGGGGAAGAAGGAGCCAGTCCATGCAGTCGAGGCTTAATGAGACAGATTAAAAATAACTAATAATGAAAAACACGGACAAATAAAATAAGGGAAACTTTGTGTTCCTACCTATACAGATACTTCCGATCCTTAATTTCATCTTCACCTCTCCCTTGAGCAATGAAGTAGTTTTGCTTTATTCCCAGTATTTTGCCCCATAACATGACCCGTTGGAATTTGTAATTTTTCTTCAGGATCAGCACGGACGTTTGAAGTGCAGTTCTCTGCTCAATAGTTAAAACATGTCCGCTGCTGGCTACGAGGTCCAGAGAATAGTACAGCGAGCTGGAGTCCATTGCTCCACTGCTACGCACAACGACACCTGGGCTTTATTTGTATAAAAGCCGTTAAGTAAAATTGACCTAGCACACAAGCTACAGTTCTAACGGTTAGGCCCCAAACGGTACTTCGGTTGCCACTGACAACAAAACACTGTTGCCATAGTGACCGTTTGTAACCCTTTATTTTGATTAAGTTTTAAATAACCTCTTTACGTTTAGACGCTATTACAACAATCTTTTTTTTTTATCTAGAAGTTGGGTTGAAAGTGGCTGCTTTATTGAGAAAATAGCCTATATCCAAGACGTGTAGTTTAAAGACGACACATAAAAACACGACAACCACAAAAGATAGAAAACAAACACAGAAATGAAGGGATTACAGCTTTATTTAGTAGAGTATGTGTTATAAGATACAAAGAAAGAAAAAAAAATGGTCAGAGAACCCAGCAACAGCATATTATTAGGACTAAGGGAAAAAGGATAAAACTAAACAATGATAATATTTGCGTTATCTATCGCATGTAAAAAAAAAAAAAAACAAGTACCGATATTTTTCTTTTTCCTTGCAAAAAGTGTAGTAGTCAAAAACGTAAGTAAATTTAGCAATATTTCAGTTCATAGGTTGTACAGAATGTTTTTTCCGCTGTATTAGACATAGCTACGAGGTGACAACCAAGCCCCAGTATGGGTTCTGTTTTCAACTTGGGATCTCCAACCCTGAACACGAGCGTCTGACGTAATTCCCACCGGATCGTGCGTAGACCCAGACGCAAGCATCTCCCACACAGCTGGATCAGTCCGGATGTAATATCCGATGACTGAGCTCGTGTTAGCTTGAGTCATATCCCGGAAACTAAACTCACTGGACCTAATTGCAGCCACTTTTACTCTTTACATGGTAGCAAAGATAGAATTGACTACTTGTTTAAATTTTTGATGCATCCTAGGGCTCGAGACTTTTTCACATGTTAAGTTACAAAAGTCTTGATTGATCATTGAAGATAGATATAAGTTTAAGGTCATAAAAATAGAGTCTCTGTTATTCACTGTTTATAAGAAAAATCATCAAAGGGGCATAATTGGAGGGTAATGAATGTCTTGTCAAGTCTTTTGTGGGCTTTGCTTTTCTTCCATGATTACCCTAGGTTAGTGCTGTCTATTTTCACAACAACTCTTACAAGCTTTGCTATTTCTGCTATAAAACAATATTGCTATTGCTACCAATAGGGATGCACCTTTAAATGTATTCTGTCAAACAAACGCTTTTTATGTGCAGGCCATGCAATAAGATCCGCTTAAGTGTAAAAAGGTATTTCTGAACAAATTTGACTATTGAATGTTTGGCTTTCAGGGTAAAAAGCCTGGTTTGGATTGCACTGGATTCCTGTGATTTAGAGAATAGACTTTAAAATACTGAAGGTATTAGCACCAAAATACATTATAGACTCTGTGGCTGTGTATTAACCGCCAGGACCAGAAGGTTCTTTAAATCAACACCAAAACTTTCTTTTAGCGTGGCTAATATTACCTTAAATTTGTAGTTCCACTTCCTTTGATTTTATTATTAATCTTTTTACTGTTAATTGTTTGTAATAATCTTATCAGTTTTCTTATTCATTCTTATTTCGGTAATTATTCATGTTCATTAAAGATTTACTTACCTTTATGCCATTAAATTGTCCCTTTCTGTGTTTTCAAGCTATGCTTCTCTTTTTCCATGTACAGCACTTTGAATTGTCTGGCTACTGCAATGTGCTTTAAACTTTCCTTGCCTTACAGTTTTTTCTTTTTTGTATCATTCGACCAGTGTTTACAGATGATACTCTTCCTTATTGCAAATTTGTGGAGTTTTAGCAGACAGCCACATCTGAGCCGTTCATCTCTGCAGCTCTATAAGAGTTACCCCTGTGCCATTTTAATTGGAATATTTTGGTGTTAACAGTTGTGTCAAACTCAATTCAACAGTATTTTTTTTTTCAAATATGTCATGGGATAGAGATTATTTAAAACAGCATAATTTCCATCTAAACGTTTGTTTATAGTTCTAAAATCTCAAAAAGTAAAAGGGTGTAAACAAGGGAAAGACACTGTATATTATGTGAAACACTTTCGCTGAAGAAACGGTGTTTTGTTTTTTAAAACAAATTAGTAAAGTTTTTAAACCCCTACGATTGCGCTTCTTCTAAATTGAGTATGGTCATGAAGACAGTTAGGGGCTCATAATTCTCTGTCTTTTTGCACCATCTTTATGGACTCAACCTTTGACCCTCAGCATTCAACCGAAGACATGAAGTGTTCTGTTACAGCTCTATGTTCTCTATATTTCACAAGAGATAGATATGTTGTCTAAAACAGGAGAGAGTTATCCTTTATTTTCCAGCGTGATATACTGAGACACACCAAGCTGTGGCAAGAATTCAAACATTAGGATGATGTGACAACTACTAATAAATAAAAAAAAAGAGAAACTGGTGCAGCTAGAAAGGAGTGTGAACGCTCTTCCAAGTATTAGTAGAAACATATATTGTGAAAAACAATGGTAAGCTGTGATACTTTGTTATGACAACAATGTGGGCACATCTTTTGACACTCACACACCATGAATATTCCTACAGACCTTAAACAGCCTAACCTCTACTGCTGAGGCCTCCAACTTTTGGAAAATGAACTGGAACACACTTCAAAAAACTCTCTAGAACCGCACAGAGAGGATAATCAAGGGCTTACATTGCAACCTTTGCAGATCCCAAATGAATCTTGGATCTGCAAAGCTGGAACAGGCTTAATCACAGAGGCCAATTCTGAAACCAAAAAGATCCAAAGCAATGGATGACAACCTCCTGACACATGAAACTACTTTAAATCTTGTGTCCATTTTTTTTTTTTTTTTTTGTTATTGGACCAAAAGGAAACACATGAATTAAGGGAATTCCAGTGACTTTAATGATGAGAACCTCAACATTTAGAAAACCCTAAACTCAACTTGCTCATTACCACTTGTGTCTGAAAGAGTACAAAACCTGATTCCTTCATTCATTTTCTTTATGTCATTGTACCTACATGAATCTAGTATACTTTTGAAATGATTGTATGATTATTTTTTTAATACATTGTTCAAAAAAAATAAAGGGAACACATAAACAACACAATATAGACTTAGACAAACTGTATTGTCATTTTGTATACACAGGGTGCAGCCAAAACTACATTTTGTTGCATACAGCTTATGACAATAATAACTTACATCAAATCAAACTTATGTAAATTTAAACCATCCACTTAGAAAACAAAACTGATTGACAATCAATTTCACATGCTGTTGTGAAAATGGAATAGACAACGGGTGGAAATTATTTGCGATTAGCAAGACACACTTAATAAAGGAGTGGTTCTGCAGATGGGGACCACAGACCACTTCTTAGTACCTAAGCTTTCTGGCTTAGCTTTTTGGGCAGTGTATATATAACCGGGAAAAGTATGGAGGTTCTTTGTTAATATCGTTGGTCCATCACACACATCAGAAATTACTCTTTCTCCTACAAGCCTAATTAAGATGGAGGCTTAAAGAGAAACGAAAAGGTCAAACACAAGACTGTTCTGTTGCTGGCTACCCTTACCAAGATTTAGTGAGATTAAATAGGCTAAGCTGAGGGAACATGAGCCAGAATTCCTGGGAAATGACTGAATGGCACATTGGTGAATAGTTCTTAGAAATCAGCTTTGGGTGTGTTTCCTGTTGTCTTTTTAAGATTTACAGTTCAAGCAGTTTTGTACTGCAATAAGGAGCAAGAAAAGACTCCTCTGTTTAAATTACTCTTAAGTGGGCATGAATTTGAAATTGAAATGATGTAGGATTATGTGCCATAAGAACAAGTGTTTTCTGGAAATTTCCAGTGGTCACTTTGTCACCCTCTGATGTTTTTTCCCTGTTTTAAAAAGGAAAAACCATGTTATTTCACCTTTTTCAAAATTTCCAGTATGTCATTATTGTCTTTGCAGCCCTGCTTTGTCATGCATTGCTTTCACAAATTCTTGTAGTTATTCAGATTTCTCTGGAAGCCAA